>ML807732.1:304309-323206 GCA_009831015.1 Picea engelmannii | reverse complement strand
GGTTTTCTCCCGATTTGGGTTTCCACGTAAAACACTGGTGTACTGTTCATGTGTGTGATTGTTTATTTATTACTGCTCATTTTTGGATAATAATTCTACATTGATATAGCATTTGAAGAAAAAGGATTATAATTACGTTATTAATGATTCACCCCCCCTCTCAGTAATCCAACAATGACCTTACTGCATTTCTTAACAAATATTAAAGAAATAGAATTAGGCGGTGCTACCTCCAGTATCATGTACAATTAATTATCTACCCAAAGTAATAATAACACTCTGGGGTCTAGACTCATACACAACATGACACTTCCACAAATATGGTTGTCCTAAAATAAAATCACAAATTTCAATGGGAGAAATATCACAGAATACCTCATATTTGAAAGGCTTGATGTCGTAGGGAAGATGACACTTCTGGTTGACACGAAGATCCCTTCCTTGGAAAATCCAGCCGATGGTGTAGGGTTGCGGGTGCGGTATCGTTGGCAGGTCCAGTCACTTGACGACCTCTTTTGAAATCAGGTTCTTCTTACTTCCGCTATCGACAATGAAATGAAGAGGATCCCCATTTACCCACATATGTGAGTGAAAGAGGTGTTCCCCTTCCTCTGGATCTTTTGGTTTGCTTGGCCATAATTTAGTGGTGGAAATAGTGGCACTGGGTCCAACATCGATGATCTTCTTCCCTCCTTCGGGATTTGGTTCAGAATCAGAATCGACCTCTGACTCGTAAGCTTTCAACTCAACCACGAGTGACTGCTTGGAGCGACATTCTTTAGTGTTGTGCCAAGGGATTTTATGGTATTCACACCATTTTCCTATGTCCTTCGTCTTCTCATTTCCCTTCTTGTGTTGTGGCTTGAATTGGTTGTCCTGATAATGTCCATCTCTGCTTTGTCCCTTTCTGTGTGGGTTGGGGCCACCTTTTTCCTGCTTCGGCTGTGAGGAGTTTGCAGATACAAACTCTCACCTCTTCTGCTTAAATTTTTGCTCGATCTTTACAACGTATCTATAAGCCGTATCCAATGAGTTGATGTCCAGAAAATCCATTTTTGTTTGGATGTATCTATGCAAATAGTCCCAGTATTTGAGCACAAGATGTTGCTTAGAATCTTCAATACCCAATTTGGTGTGTAGGGTGTGGAAAATATTGGTGAAATCTGGTATTGTCTCCAGTCCCTTTATTGACATAGGGTGGTCCATATGGTGTATTAGTCCTCATAGCTTCCAATAGGGTAGTATTGTTCTTTAATGGCATCCCAGAAGGCATCCCATGTGGGGGAAACCACAAATATTGTATATTCATTTATGGACCTTTGCTCTGAGTATGTGTCCCATCAGTCCTTAACACGAGGGAGGGTCTTAAGGAGTGCAAAAGTAATATTTTCCCTATCGAAAAAATTGTGGACCGAAAAATACCCTTTGAGAAGATTCAACCATTTATCTACAACATTCACATCTATCAGTCCTTCAAATAATGGAATATCAAAATTTATCTATACCTTGAAGGGGCTTGCATGGCCGCTTGATGAAGATTCTTCTCCTGTGGGTAGTTGTCGAAGAATCTACACAAATTTGTCCATCATTTCGTTCCTTTGTCGTGCAAGGGCTTCCTTGAGAATCATTTTAAAAGGATCTCCTGCTCCATCATATTTATTTTTATCTCCCATGGGTTGTTGTCGGGCTCGACACGACCGATCTTGTAATGGCTTGATTGGTTCAAGTCCCAACTTCTTGTACCTAGTTCTTTTTGGGGACATGCACAAAGAAAAATAAATGAAGAGTAGACCGCTCTAATACTATTGATCCAAATTTAGGAGTGGAATGAAACTGATTAATAGACTGAATACAATGAACACAGAGATATAAATAACAACACATATATCCAGTGAACAATATCTTCTATTAAATAAATCAAATAGGCTGAAACTGTAAAACTGCAGACACTTGCTCGAATGGTGGTAGTTATCTCTAAGAAGAGATGTGGCTGCTACATGCACATGTCTGAGCAAAATGATTACAATGAGGCTCCAGAGGCCTTTTTGATATTACTCATGAATTCCAAAACCCTAGACATCCAAAAATCTAACCCCAAAAGGTGAAACACCAAAACTCATGTGGGGCCCTATGGGTAATTGGTACCTCAACTTCTTGGGGTCGTAAATTTTGCATACAACCTCTATTTTAGGCACGTGATAGCCCGTTGGAAAGGTCTTTCAGAGAGATACAAATTCAGACATCAAAATCTAACTCCATCTATAGTTTGACTATGGCGAGCCAAAAAAACATTGTTTAGGTCTCCAAAATGACCCTGGAAGTACAACAAGATGTGATGACATGAAAACATACAAAATAAGCCAGTTGGATTAGGTGAGAGGCCACCAGTATCCACCTAGAATATGTGTAGGGATTCAGATAGGCCCATAAGTGTGGAACCCACAATTACAAATAAGTACATAAGAATGTGTTGAACTAAAAACAGACAAGCAGAACCAATTGGAATAGGTGGGTGGCCACCAATATCCACCTGGATCAATGTTTCTTGCAATATTTATGTGTATTTCATTTTTATATCTCTGCCTTCATTTTGTTCCCAAAATAATCCAGATCAATTTCAACACCATGTGGAGGATATGAATTATAATCTTTGGAGGTGTAATTTTACCAAATCTACCTTTGCATAAGTGCCCTATTTCTATTTTTCTAGCATGTCAGGATTTGATGATGCATGCAGATATCTTGTTTTTCCCACCGATTACTCCCACTACATGTAAATGTGGATTTAAGTGAATCCTTTCTTTTTTACAAGTTGGAATGAAACAAATGCTACTCTTTTTATACCGAATTCTCTCTCTGATCAAGCGTCTATACAAAAATTGCTTGTGAAATCGCATCTAAGATGGAAGACATGCTAGGAATCAGTTATGATAATAAAAGTTTCCTTCTATTTTATTTCATTTTCATAAAAAATTATGATTCAATATATAGGTATCAAATAACTTTAGATGATATCTAGAATTAAAAAATGTACACATGTAACATCTTTTATTTTTGTTATACACTTGGAAAAATTTATTACACCATTCACTTCTCTATATTAAATTTGTTTCATTGTCTATTCTCTCGCTAAATATGATGGTCATAAAAACATATGTTACTCAATGTTTTTTGGTGTTCCCTTTCCCCCGCTTTGGGGGTATGCTAGTTATGTCAAAGGCATTTTTTTAAGGGCATGGTCCTTTTGGAATATTTTTTCGTATGTCGATAGCGTATAAAAAAATTCCATCTATCCTATGGTTTGGGTGAATAAAATTCCATATGTCCTTATGTGGCTTAGCATCATTGTCTCATCTGCTTCTAGGTTGAGTACCATGCAATGATTGAGTAAGGGAGATAGCACATGACCATTTGAGAAAATATTAAGAAACCTAAATTTGATTGCCTATCGATGAGCCAATGATCCAAAGAACAAAATCACCAATTTGATCCAACTGATATTTGGAAGGTTCAATAAAGCGACTTCCTTTTTTATGTTGATCAAGCCTATAGGATAATATGTTACGCTCAATAACCTATATTTCTCTTATAAATTAAAGAGGTCACATCCATTTTCCAGATCACATCCATTGAAAGTAATGAAGTGTTGTTGAAATTTTAATATATCTAAGTCACCCATTGTGCTTCATGGGACCTTTTCAACCACTAGAACTTTCACCCATAAGGAGAGGATCCAAGCCACATAGTTGGGAAGCACAAATAACCCTCCCAAGGAGGAGGAAAAGGAGTCCATTCTCTCCAAGAAATCCTCCATAGGTGTATGTGAGAATCTTTCCATTGGATAATGAGAGATTTATTCATTTTTTAATAAGTGTGTTGTTTTGGTTTCCTTTTATTTTTTGCAATTATTTCCTTTCATAATGAGTAGCATAAGATTGAAGATGAATAACATCATTTAAGTTAGGGTTTCTAGCTTAGTTCTCATTATCTTTGACTGTTATCTAGCACAACCACTAGATTTGTAGGATTTTCTAACCCTTATTGCATGTTTTACATAACAGATTGGTGACTCAAGTGGGGATCCGAGCCATCTCTTGATCCTTGGTTGTGGGTGTGTGGGTAAACCACATTTCCTATATTTTTCATTTCATTTCATTCTTTTTTTTGGGGGAGGGGATTACTTTTTTGTTACATTATGGATTGTTCCCACAAGAAATAGGTGTTGGAAAACCTTTAGATCTATCTCAAAGACCAATTCATATATGTCAGAAATCTCTAAGGTGCCAACGCACTTTTTGGGTTCATTAAGTGCATTGACCAACACACTTTCTAGGTTGTTGTATGTGTTTACAAACATAGGAACATGGGTCGTATCTACATTGCCAATGCATCTTTATAGGTAAATTTTTGCCAAGGCTCCAAAAGTTCCTTTTTTTTCCAATTTCTAGGGTTTTATTCTAGTTGTTTGAGTGTTTTTTAGGACCAATAAGTTTCCTTTTTAATACTCTTGTTGTAGTTAAATTATTATATTTAAGAATCATTTGTTGTTTTCTTTTAAATTTTCCAAGTGAATTCAAGAATCATCTCCATTGTTCATTAATTGTTGTTGATTAACTTTTTCTTATGAATGCAAAACTCGTCCTTGACATCAATGGTTCCTATTTTTGTTTGGATTCCTCATAAGGATTACAAGTCAACATGTAGAGAACGATGTAAATAAGAATCTCTCTGTGTTTGATGTTTAAGAGTTTACGATACATGTTGTGTAAAATGTAGGTGTTCTCCTTGAAGTTCCCTTGATTGTATATGTATGTGTGTATATGCATGTGCATTTTCACTAGACATATTGAGATGTAAGTCTTTCAAACATAGTTATTTTTTATTGGTATAGGAATATCTAAAATATAAATAAGATGTCATTGTAATATTTTCTAATAAAACATATATTTAATGTGTATTTGTAAAGTGAATACATGTAGTTAGTAATATTATGTACCATAACAATATTGATACACACAAGTACACATGCTTACACTATAATTCTTTTGTAAAAGAAAAGAGACATGGAAGACAAATCTTAAAATTCTTGAAATTTTGAAGCATAATGCTCAACAAACAAGGGAAAAGGGACCTAGCGAATAATATCTTAGTGTTAAGGACTGTTAGAACACAAAAAATGGATAAGCATGAGTTATTGTTATTCATTGATATGATACATGAATAAATACAATTGCTTGACCTTTGGATTCATCTTTTAAGAGGTCACTTGGAGTCATAATGACGATTCACAGTTCGTGATGGTTCGTATTCCTTCACGTTAGTAACCCTAATGGATTATGTTTCCAACATTCCCCCCCCTTAATTCAAAGGGGTGTATGTGAGTCCAAGAAGAGAGATGAAATTTGGAAGTGTATAGTTGAAATATCGAAGTGGAAAACTACCAATGGCTTAATGTGCTCTCTCAATATGGTGGTTTTGGGATGACCACAAAACAAAAGGATAACAAAAGATGTTGTCTTCTACTAAATGGTGACAGTGGTTTAATGAAGACCACAAACCAATCTAATGGTTTACAAATGACCACAAACTACAGAACTTGGCTCTAGGTATCAATGGTTCTCGTAACATTTCCTAATTTAGATAGAAGCTAGAAGATGATGTCATTTGATAATTGGAAGTGCTCTTGAATCCTGGTTTAAAGATGACCATAAATTTTTCTGTAGCATAAGTTGAAAGTCTTCTACTAAATGGAGGTTCAAGGAAAACCACAAACCGTTTTCTAGTAGAAGTGGCAAGTCTTCTAATAAGTGGTTGATCCATATTTATGAGTGGAATGAAATGAAACAAAGATCTATAACATTAAAAAATATATACAGAGAAAAATAACATAGATACAATGAAACTTAACTTCTATTCAGTAAATAAATTTTGTGAAATTGTAAAATGCATAATGAAACAATGTTGCTCGAATGGTGGTAGCTAATATATGAGAAGAGATGTTGTGGCTACACGCATTCTCCTGAGCACATTACAATGAGGCCTCCTAGCCTTTTTAGCATCAACAAGTAATAAGAAAACCATAGACATCCAAAAACATAACACTAGGATATTAAGCGCCAAAATTCATGTGGGCCTCGATGGGGTAAGTTGGTACATCAACTTCCCGGGGTCGTAACTTTTGCATTTGATCTCCATTTTAGGCACACGATAGCCCATTGGAAAGGTCTATCCGAGGAATACACACTTTTTTTCACACCCTAACCCTGTTAAAAGTGATTGTGGCGATCCCAAAAAACATTGTTTAGGGCCTCAAAACGACCCCAAAAGTTTAGGACCCAGAAAGCTAGAAAATAAACTGCCAAGATGAAAATTGTATGTGAGCCAGTTGGAAGAGGTGGGTGGCCACTGATATCCACCTAGATAAATCCTCCCCCCTTAGGAAGAAATGGTCTCCATTGCGTTACATTCCCCAATCAAATGAGGAAATGTCTGTTGAATTTGGCCTCGGGTGAGCCACTTGCCTTGGTATAGGAGTTGCCCCACTTTGACAACACGATAAAGATGAAGCTTCTACTGGTGAGTATATTTGCCTATGTGTCCACGATCTGATCTGAAGTGGATGCATGTTCCATGCAGTCAGGTTTGAGCTCTGTCGGGGTCAAATTTTCTGCTATCTCTGAGGTGTCTAATAATGGTGGAAAATATGGCCAAAGGAGGTCCACATTAAACATTGGGTGCAAGCCAAGGAAGGGGGGAATGTTGCGCTCAAAATAATTGTCACCCACGACCTTGGTGATGGTGTAAGTTCCATAGAGAAGTGGATGAATCTTCTAATGGGGTCATGTAAGGTGTTCTTTCTGCAGATGCAACCAAACTTTATCACCCACCTGAAACTTGTGGGGCACCTAGTGTTTATCATGGTGTTTCTTTTACTTGGCGTTGGACTTCTACAAAATATCCTGAACCTTTTGGTGGATGTGTTGGATTTGTTCAATGAACTAAGTGGCTTTGTGAGATTTGGTTTGAGCATGGGACAAGTCTGCATGTGTGGACGCAAGGGGTAGTGCAACATCCATGGGACCCAATGGTTGAAATCCCAGCCACACTTGAAAAGGGCTATGGTCAGTTGAGCTATGTATGGATCTATTGTAACTTTGTTAAACATAGAGAAGACTCTCATCCCATGTTTGTGGATTCTTGTAATTGTACATGCACAAGATATGCACGATCATCCTTTTGAAAACCTTGGTTTGGCCATCTGTTTTGGGGTGGAAGGTCATGGATTTGGTGAGCTTGGTGTCCATCCATGACCATAGGCTCGACCAAAATGAGTTGAGGAATCGACTGTCTCGATATGAGATGATGTTTTGTGGTATCCAAAAATGTTCCCACACTCATTTGAAGAAGAGCTTGGCAGTGGCCTCCGCTATGATGTCCTTCTTGCATGCCACTAGAATTGTCATCTTCGAAAATCAATCAACAACCACGAAAACACAGTCATTTCCCTGCTTGGTTGAAGGAAGGAATGACATGTAGTCCATAGAGATGGATTCCTAGGGCTTGTTGGGAGTAGGCAAAGGGGTGTACATGCCTTGTTTCTTAATGGTCAGTTTGGCAATGGCGCAGGCCGTGCAGGACCTAATATACTTGTTGACATCCTATCGAAGTTTCGACCAATAGAAATGTTGTTGCAACACTACCACTTTCTTTTCTATGTCGAAGTGTCCTACCACCCGACTGTAGTGAGATTCCTGAATCAGCTTCGCTCGCTCGGTTGATGGGACCTAGAGATGGCCCAGATGGCACAACAACCTATCTTGAAGATGGAAATCAATGACAGTTGTGTTTGTGCCCATCATATGGTAGGTAGTGGAAAAGTTAGGATCTCTCTTGTAGAGATGGGGCCATCCAGAGGTCTCATGTGTGCAGGAGTGTAGCACCATGGTTAGTGTTGCAAATGGAGGTCGACTGAGGCAGTCAACAATGTGGTTGGTGCTTCTCATATTATACTTGATGTTGAGATGGAACTACTTCAAGTATGTGGACCACTTCTCATGGATTTCATTATGTAATTTGCCTTATGTTTTCATGAACTATAAAGGATTATGATCAGTGTGGATGACTGTCTCCTTCTCGAGAATGTAATTCCTCCACTAGTAGAAAACTTGTACAATGGATTACATTTCTTTGTCATAAGTGGGTTACTTACAGACAATATCTAAAAGTGTCTCACTATGAGAGGCCATAGAATGTCCATGCTGAGTGAGAAATGCACCCACAACATAGTCTGAAGCATCTGTCTTAATATTAAAATCCTGTTGGAGTTTAGGTAATGAGAGCACCAGGGATAAGCACAAGTGCTTCTTCAAATCATCGAATGATTTTGTTGCGACTTTCCCTACATGAATTTTTCCTTGCCACCACCCCTGGTCACTTGGATAAGGGCCCATGCAATGTGGGAGAATTCCAACACGAACCTATGATAGAAATTAGCAAGGCCTAAGAAGATTTGAATCTTCATGAGTGTGGTCGGCGATGGTCAATCACAGATGACATGGATCTTGGTTGGATCGACATGCACCCCATGCTCATAAAAAATGTATCCTAAGTATTGGACCCTGTTCATGCCGAAGGAATTTTTTTCCAAATTTGCATATAACTTCTAACATACCCAACCATAGAAAGGTTGGGAAGGTACCCAAATCTGTAATGTACCCAGCCACCCACAGGTTGTCCACGCTACTCCAAAAACTTGTTTTTGAACTGATTTCGAATTCTAACAACATTTAATCCGAAAATCAAGCATGAAAGACTCACATGCTTTAATCAAGATCCATGCTATAGTATATAAGAAATAAACAATGTGTCATGCACAACAAATAACCAACAAGCATGCACATTATAAATACATATCTCAGAGATAAATAAATACACAACGGAATATACATTATACATAAAACACATAGAGCACTTATATTTTCAAGAAAACATTCATCGACTGGCTGCAAACCAAGGACGTTCCTCCCAACCATAGACATTGTTATTATTTTACTTTCGATAATAGGTCACCCCTGAGTCAGGGCTATGAATCCACAAGGACGAGTCCTATTCCAAATCTAAAACACACAACAATTGGCTAACTAGATCTCATGTTTCCCAACCACACAACAAATCCAAATTTCCATCTCTCTTTCCCCCTCAGCCTACACAACCCAAAGAAATGAACACCTTTCTTTTCCAGGAAGTCTCTTGGGCTATTCCATTTCTCTCTAGGGCTCTAGTGCTACTAGTCAGAAAATCACCCTACTGGAAACTCCAAGGATTCGTAGCTATGGATAGTTCTTTCCAAACTACCATCAATCTCATGCACACATGCATCCATTCCCTCCTGGAATGATCAGTAATTTCTTACAACCATCTAGCAATGACTCTCCTCCTCCAACCATTTGTTTCCATGCTCCCCCCAAGAGCACAAAAAATCAACAAGAGTGAGGAGGGTATAACAATGAATGAATAAGAACAAGTGAACCCAGAACAATGAGTGGGTAAGTGAAGAAGAAGAAGAAGAAGAACCCCCAAAACAAACCACAAGGGATGTTTATGTAATTGCATGAAAAAAGAACCACGTGGCCTTCCTCCAAAGAAGATCATGTAACCCCTTTTCTCCATAAAATCAATTATGGGTAAATAAAACATAATAAAAAGACTTAGCCCCTTAAGCCCCCTTTCTCGTGGAATCATAGCCCCATATCTCTTTTGTCCTTCTCTGTCTTGCATCCAGCGGTGTATTTTATTAATGTATATGAAGTATTACATTTCCTAGGCACTTTGGACCCTTTTCAACTTTACCGGCTCACCAACCTAAGTCAGAATTACATAACATATTATAGTTCATAAAGGTTAAAATGGGGTGTCACATGCCAATCCCCTTATTTTGGCACTGTCCTCAGTGCACACCACCATTCCAATGTTATTAAAATTACAAATCTAGCCCCCTCTAGCCTTAATCCACATAGGCAATCCAACCCAACCTTATATACATAGGCACTCTAGCCTAAAATTAAACATGTATACATAGGCATTCTGACCCAAAACATGTATAATGATCTTCATAATTCATATTTTTAGCAGAAGCTCCAACCAACAAGCTCTCCTTCCCTCTCAGGTTCTACAACCCAAAGAAATGAACCCCTTTCTCTGCCATGTAGTCCCTCAGGTTGTTCCACTTCTCTCCAGAGCTCCAATGCACTCGGCCATGAAGTTTCAGAGTTGTGCCTTCAAGAACTCTATCAACAACAAGTCCATTGGACTTTCTTCATTCCATGCCTTCATTATTGAGCTCAATTTCTTTCTGGTGTTCTTTTTCGCAAGCTTCCAACTTCAATAGCCATCATCTCATCTGTATTATAAAAATACAATCATCATGAGATATTGTTATAACAATTTCAATCATAAATTTCAAATATGTTTTATACAAGAAAATAGATTTTCCAAGCATGAGCTTCCAACTCATAATTTGTTTGACTCTTGCAACTACATGCATCAATCTTTATTATGGTTTACAACAATGTCATACCCAATATCATTATTCTTGTAATTTTCTCAAATTCCAATCAGCCAAACCAATTGTTAGCATAATCATGTAACAATTTGTAACTATTAATTTCTCAAATTTGTTTTATATAGGAAAATAAAATTCCCAAGCATGAATTTGTCAATATCGCATGTACAAGATGTGTGTGTGCCTGTGTGTGTATTCATGGAAACATGTGATCTCAGAATTGTTTGCTACTACAATTCAATTAATTCCATCAATTCTTGACATTAAATGGAATTCAAATATTGAATGGAATGAACCCATCATTACATACACATGTATTATCATCCCATCTCTTCTTTCTTCTATCTAGAAATATTTTTATCACTATGTTCCCTTGACAAAGATTTTTCCATAATTTATCATTATATAACTACTCTCACCTGCAACTTTCTTGTTGCATTATCTAACAACTCCTGAAGTGTTTTTAACTTCATGAGTTAGCAATACTCACATAATTTCAGTTGTTAGCATAATCATTTCTATGTTATATAATATATATATATGCATTCACCAAATTCATTCAATAATTCTTGTAATACCACTTGTAACATTTTTAATAGTTCCAAAAAGTGATCTTGGAATTTTAACAAACAACAATCCAATCACCTTCAACTAGTATTCAAATTAAATATAATGCAACTATCCATCATTATGTATTTTCAACACCACATGATTTTAATAATGCAACGATTAATTACTAAATAAAATAACAATCGATGTGTCAATACCCATGGCCACAACTACACAATGCATCCATGCATTGACTACATAATACCACATAACTATGTCATGAATTCACCAAGGTGAGTTGGAAGGTCTGGCCAATGCCTCAACACATCATCCACAAACTTCCTACTGGTTGCCTGACTATTCAGATACCTTCCTTTTCAACCCAAACACAGCACCAAGAATATAATTCTTAAGTTCTCTTCAGTGTCAGAAAAGAGGTTGCAATCCAAACATCAGTTATACAGTAGATACCATTGAGCACTCACATAACTCTATATCCTTTCCATATCCAACCATCTCATGGTCTCACACACGATTAGCTCTATGGATATTTATTTTTCTAGAAGGAGTATGTCTCTTGAATTAACTCAGTTATGATCCCATAACCAATCATAACACCATATACCATTGAAAATCTATATAAATTCATTCTAGCATCAATAACAACTATATACTCTAGGCCTTTGGCCATTAGATATCAATTTAAACATTGAAAAATTAACTAAGGGAATTCTTACCTCAATTCCCTTCAACATATATGGAACAAATGTATACCTGGATGGTTGTTATCAACCTACTTGATGCTACCTGATCAAATGGTATTTGTAGAAGCTCATAGACTTCCTCCTTCATCATTTTGATCACCATTCCTACCACCCTCATGGGTCTTCACATAGATGGAGTCATAAGCAACGATAGCAACATCCACCTCTTTAACTGTGCTATATCATTTTTCCTGAATACATAATCCATCATTAGTCATACTCAATTTCCATAACATCATTATTTCATAATAACATACTATTCTAAGTTCACAAGAATGTTAAATTCATATCCAAGCATGTGCATATGCACAATTACACATCCATATGCACCAAGAATTCACTATCAGGATGCCTACTAATGCATATTGATTTTAACTTCATTGTATGACTCATGCACTCTAGTAGATTTATGTTTCAATTCACTTATTTATTTATTCATTTATGTTGTATTTGGTTGTCCTTGAATTCCTTTAGATCATTTTTTCCTTGTGTGCTCCCATTCTGCTCATCTACACTCTTGTTCCCTGGTCTGAATACTTTCCAATCAAGTTTCACTTGGTCATTCTGCAATCCAACAAATGTACTCAATTTGCAACAACTTCTTTTGGGTAGTCATATCCAACTTTACCTTTAGGAAAAAATTCATTTCCCTTTCACACTTATACCATTCCCAATGGAAGTCTATTTTCATTCAATGACACTTTTCAAGAGAACAAGCATTTATTTTTCCATCTCCAATTTCTTTGCATTGGCATCCTGCTTCCACTGTGAACTCTAATATCAAAAGTGGATTTCTTTCACTGAGTACTTTTAGACAAGTATCTAAGTCATATCTAACAAATCCTTCCCTGGAACTCCTGTGATTGACACATAGAGATTATTCACACACAATCTCTTAAGCTCTTTGTTTTATTCCACGTCAAGCTTGCAAATGTCTACAAATTTCTACCTTCAAGGCTATGGAGCCTTACTTTTCCCTTATATGCCCATCAATGACATTTTTAACCTACTAGCTTCATATCCTATGTGAGGATTCTTGCCTTTGTTGTACCTGCAATTTATTTAGATCCTGTAGTTGTTGACTAATACTTTTGTTCCACTATTCTTGAGTTATTTATCCACTTTTCATTACTTTCCCTATAGTTATTTGTTGCCTCAACCATCTTCTACAATATCTGTCATGCTTCCATGACTATGATATTCAATCCTAGAATGGAAATGATCCAATTAAATCTCTAATCCTACCAAATCTGCAAGCAACGATTTTGTTAGAATTATACATATCATAAAAATTTGTCAATTAAATTTATATGTACTTTTTTTTCTCAGTTCATGAAGAATTATATCACAATTATCTAATTAGAATAATTCCAGGTCATTCTCCTCTGAATCAGTTTTCCAATGACTGTACTCCTGCCCCAATTTGATATATGAGTTGAAAGTTTTGGCTTTCCAAAAAGTCACTTCCAACCCATTTTCTTTTGTTTTGCAAAAGGATCTTGTTGAAATATTCCACAACTTCTTTAACTGGTACAAAAATATAATTATGTACACGCACTTCCTTCAAACCACTTTTCATGTGACCATGGCTCGAAACCACGGGCTTAATCACTCTTTAGCATATTCCTCTATATTCTTCTACACAAGAACTTGTTCGAACACAATGTCTGAGGGATTGGTTACTTCTAGGCCCTTCGCGCCTCTAATCAACCCCTTTACCTTATCATGAGACTGACTCTTGGGGTCAAGTCCTTCGAACTTCGGCCTTCGACTATTCTCCCTTTTCAATCTCTCAACTTCTCCTGGAGTAAACTTCGTCGAACCTTTCTATTAAATCCACTAGCAGATCGGATGGTCGAGATTTAATCTCCCATTGATTGGACGGTCCAACCTCATATGGAGGCTTCAACAATATCAACGACATTGATTTAATTAGGTGCTAGGATGGACGGTCCTTAATTAATTTGGGACTTCAACGCTCTCGGACTCTGGGGCATTACAATTCTCAAGTCGTTCAACTCCCCCTTATTTTTACCCATCGAAGTACTTACCCTATCCTTCCACTATTTAACTGGATGATCACGAGGAATCCCATAAGGTCTTAGGTCAACGACCTGCATGAATTTTTTACTCCGGGACATTACCACTCATGAGTTTCTCAACTCGTCCGGAGTTATACCTGATGAAGCAGTCATAAAGTGATGATGACCACTTACAGTTCGTTAACCCCTCTTCTTATGCTATCCTTCCACTAGCTTAATCCGACGGCTAGGAATTAATAAAGCATTGGGATGGACAGTCCTTAATTAGTTCGAGACTTCGGTGCTCCGGGACTCCAAGACATTTCAACTCTCGAGTCGTTCCACTTCCTAGAGTGATATCTGTCGAAGTGCTTACACCATCCTTCCACTGCTTGATCTACGGTTGAGAAAGGTCCCGAAGGGATCTTAGATCGACAGTTTGCATGAATTCGTGACTTTGGTCTTCAACACTTTCATTGGTAGAGATGTTTGACACCCCTGGAGGCCATACTCTCGGAGATGATATGTCATGATGACATCACCTATGGTGACATGGACCCATAGTATGTGTGCCACGTGTCACTCTGAAATGGACAGGTTGACGTCCAAAAGGCATTGAATTCATGTGACATGTGTCCCCACATGGCACCCCTTCCACATGGCATAAGACATGTCATAAAACAAATGAATAGTCCACATTCCTATGCTCCATATCTGACAGCCTACGTGATTTCATGACCATGGCTTTACACTTTGTAGCTTTGACACTTCGCAGCTTCGACGACACTTCATGGCTTCGGCTCTTCACAGCTTCAGGAATTCAGGACTTCAAGACTTAGGGGATATGATACCATTTTGTAACATACCCAACCATAGAAATGTTGGGAAGGTACCCAAATATGTAACGTACCCAACCACCCACAGGCTGGCCATGCTACTCCAAAAACCTGCTTCTGAACTGATTTTGAATTCTAACAACATTTAATCTGAAAATCAAGCATGAAAGACTCACATGCTTTAATCAAGATCCATGCTACAACATAAAAGAAATAAACGACGTGTCATGGACATCAAATAACCAACAAGCATGCACATTATAAATACATATTTCAGAGATAATTAAATACACAACATAATATACATTATACAAAAAAAACAGAGAACACTTATCTTTTAAAGAAAACACTCACCAACTGGCTGCAGACCAACGAAATTCCTCCCAACCATAGACACAGCTATTATTTTACTCTCAATAATAGGTCACCCCTGAGCCAAGAATATGAATCCACAAGGACGGGTCCTAGGCCAAATCTAAAACACACAATAGTTGGCTAACTAGCTCTCAGGTTTCCCAACCACACAACAAATATGAATTTTTATCTCTCTTTCCCCCTCATCCCGCACAACCCAAATAAATGAATACCTTTCTCTGCCAAGTATTCCCTCAGGCTATTCCATTTCTCTCCAGGGCTCAAGTGCTACTGGTTAAGAAATATCCCTACTAGAAACTCCAAGGATTCTCAGTTGTGGACAGTTCTTTCCTAACTTCCATCAATCTCATGCACACAGGCATCCATTCCCTCCTGGAATGATTAGTAATTTCTTACATCAATCTAGAAATGGCTCTCCTCCTCCAACCATTCATTTCCATGCTTCCCCCAAGAGTACATGAATTCAACAAGAGTGAGGAGAGTGTAACAGTGAATGAATAAGAACAAGTGAACCCAGAACAATGAGTGGGTGAGTGAAGAAGAAGAAGAAACCCTAAAACAAACCACAAGGGATGTTTATATAATTACATGAACACAAGAACCACATGACCTTTCTCCCAAGAAGCTCATGTAACCCATTTTCTCCATAAAATCAATTATGGGTAAATAAAATATAATAAAAAGACTTAGCCCCTTAAGCCCCCTCTCTCGTGGAATCATAGTCCCCTATATCTTTTGTCCTTTTCTATCTTGCAACCAACGATGTATTTTATTAATGTATATGAAGTATTACATTTCCTAGGCACTCTGGCACCTTTTCAACTTTATCGGCTCACCATACTAAGTCACAATTACATAATACATTATAGTTCATAAGTGTTAAAATTGGGGTGTTACATAGCTTGTGTTGTCATAGAGTGTGCAGAACCTACTGAATATGCTACAAGTGTTCCACCCAAATATTGTTGAAGATGAAGATGTCATCCAAATACACCACAACAAAATAATTGGTGAAAGGCCGCAAGATATCTTCCATCATCCTCATGAAAGTTGTTGGGGCATTTGTCAAGCCAAAGGTCATGACCAACCATTCAAAAATACCTTCTTTGTACTTGAAGACATCCTTCCATACATCGATCTAATCTATTGGGACCTTGTGGTAGACGAACTTTAGATCAATCTTAATGAAGTATTTCCCCCCTTCAATTGGTCAAGGAGATTGTCAATTCAGGGAATTGGGTACCAGTTCCTAACTGTGATTTTATTTAGGGCCTAGTAATCAATGCAGATTTTTCAGGTCCCATCTTTATTTTTCACAAGCATGATTGGGCTTCCACGTGGTGATGAGCATGGTCGGATGTGCCCATTTTCAAGTAGCTCTTGGATTTGGCGTTTAATTTCTTCATTTTTGACAAACAGAAACGATAGACTGACCCATTGGGTAGCCGTGTGTCGGGAGTCATATCGATTGAGTGCTTGACCTGACAGTGCAGAGGTACCTCGATGGGTGAGGAGGAGATGTCTTTGTATCCTTCCATATCCTTATCCAATTGTTTCTGTTGTGTGAAAAGATCCATCACGAAGGCCATGTATGTGGCTGCAAACTTTCAACACTCACTTCGAGTGTGAATCATGAAGAAGACAAACTTCTTGGTATGAGAGATTACCTTCCTCCATTGCTTGGTAGAGATCAAGGAAATGGCAATAGGTGGGACAACCTAGGGTATCCTATACAATTTCCTCTCCAAAGTAATAATAACACTATGAGGCCTAGATTCATATACAACATGATGTTTCCATAAATAAGGTTGTCCCAAAATAACATCGCAAACTTATAGAGGGGCGACATCACACAATACCTCATCTTTTAAGGGTTTGATGTTGTAGGGTAGGCAACATTGTTCACTGACCCGGAGATCACTCCCTTGGCGGAGCCATCCAATGGTGTATGTGATCCAGGTGGATATTGGTGGCCACCCAACTTTTCTAGCTGGCTCAAAACAACTTTCTGGCAATTTTGGTAATTTACTATTTTTAGCAGTTTTTCGGGTCCTGAACTTCCAGAGCCATTTTGAGGCCCTGAACGACGTTTTTTTTGGGTATCTTCCAGTTGAAAATTTTCATCATGTTGTTTTTATTAATAGTTGTATTCATCAGATAGATCTTTCCAACGGGATATCGTATGCCTAAAACGGAGATCATATGCAAAAGTTACGACCCCGGGAAGTTGATGTACTGACTTACCCAACGGGGCCCACATGACTTTTGGTGCTTCATCTCCTAGGGTTAGGTTTTTGGATGTCTAGGGTTTTTGACACTCTTGTTTATTGTAAAAATGCCTTCAAAGCCTCATTTTAATCATCTTCTTGCGAATGAGTGCAACGGTCACATCTCTTCTCAGAGATAAGATGCCACCATTCTAGCAAGCTTGTTTTCCGCTGCATTTTACAGTTTTAGCTTATATCCTTGTTGAATAGAAAACTAATTTTACTGTATCTCTATTATTCCATGTTAAGAATTTGTTAATAATCTATAGTCATTTTGTTCTTCTCATAAAATATGGATCAGTGGTATCAGAGTGGTCTACTCCTTGTCATCTTAATGCATGTCCCCAACGAGGTCAAAGTACAAAGAATTGAGTCTCGAGCTTGTTTCTCTTGAGGACCAAAGATCTTGTGTGCCCAAGTGACCTCTCATGGAAAGAGAAAAGAAATATGACGGGACAAGAGATCCTTTCAAAATGTTGCTTGAGGAATCCCTCACACAACATAGAAACGAGATGATGAATATTTTCGCGCAAATCCTTCGACAACTACCAACATGCGATGCATCTTCTTCGAGCGGAGGAGCCGCCCCCTTCAAGGTACAAATAAACTTTGATATTCCTGTATTTGAAGGTCAGATAGACGCAGATGGTGTAGACAAGTGGTTGAATCTACTAAAAGGGTATTTTTTTGTCCATAACCTTTTAAATAGAGAAACGATTACTTTTGTGCTCCTCAAAGTCGTTCCCCATGTCAAAGATTGGTGGGAAAATTTCTGTGAGCAAAAGGAAATAGAGGAAACCTCGTTATTTATAGTCACAACCACTTGGGAATCCTTCAGGGATGATATTAAGGAACAATACTACCCTGTCGAAAGTTATGATGACTTGTATACCAAATGGACCACACTGCGTCAAGAAAGAGACCAAGAAGTGCCAAAGTTCACAGATATCTTCCATACCTTGCGCACCAAGTTGGGTATAAAATATTCAAAGCGACATCTGGTGCTCAAGTATCGTGGTTCTTTGCATAGATACATCCAGACCATAATGGAATTTATGCACATCTCATCCTTGGGCGCGACCTACTGACATGTCGCCAAAATCGAGCAGAAGCTCAAACAAAAGACGTGGCAATTCGGGCCCAGGAACCCCTCACAGCAAAATCCAGGAAAGGGCATCCCCAACCCATAGAACAAAGGACAGATCAAAGATGGACAGTATTAGGAAAACCAGTCCAAGGCACAAGCAAAGAAGGACATTAGAAAGACAAAGAAAGATACCGGGAAGTGGTGCGACTTCCATTGTTGATACTGAGAGGGGGGTGAATCAGTATCAAGTACAATTTAAAAACCTTTTCCAACTTATACTTAAACCATTCAATAATATCCAATGAGCAATGAACAATAGTATAAGAGTTACACCAATACACCACAATACACCATGCACAATATATATGAGAAATAATCAATAGTTTTTGTTCAAGGGAAGTAATGACTTCCAAAGGTAGCTACAGCTTCCAAATGTA
>ML807732.1:274724-289890 GCA_009831015.1 Picea engelmannii | reverse complement strand
TAAATGCAATTTAGAGTACAAAAAAATGTAATTTTGTGCATATTTACATCGTATTCCGACGAAAAAAACCAAAACGTAAGTTAGACAACGCCCTTTCATAATGCCCTCAATCCCGGGATCACAATCTATTGGAATTGATTTTTTTATTTAATATTAGTTGACATTTTGAATTGTTTTACTTCATGTTTTTCCATGCCAATGTGTTTACTTTTTACTCTTTTCATCTATTAACTTTGGAGTGGTAGGTGTGGGAGACAATAACTTCTCGAAATCGCATGGAGCTTAGGCATCGCTTCTAAAGGAAGAGGTCTCAGTGGCACTCCTACATGCTTTTAAATTATGGTATTTAAAATGTTATAGCTAGTGCTAACAACGGAGTACATAGGTCTTCTTTAGTGTTTCATAGCTCAGAGTCGAGAGGCTCTTTGACATTGCATAGAACAATTTATTGCAAACTACAAAAAGTACATTTCAGTTTCTCCTACATGTTGCAACCTTCACAAAAACACCTAGTATTTTTGTGACTCTGCAAAACATTTCACAAAATATTGACTTTAACAAAATGTATGAAAACAATCAACTTCTTTTTTACTAGCTTATGAAGGAGGGGAGCGCCACTGCTCAATGTCCACTGCTTCTTTGAATTCGCGAACCATGTCTTCTTCTTCTTATAGATCAACTTCAACAGAGTTTGCAGGGTCCTTGTTGTTGGATGTCGATGACAAAGAATCCTTATGAAGGTTCAATGCTAAATTCTGAAGCATGTTACATTCAACCTCTAAGGTATCTAGCCTTTTTTTATGATGTACCGACAAATTTGTGATATTTGTGTGTTCAAAGACGCGAGTCGTGTGGATATTAATTGTTGATTTTCGTACTATTAATTCTAAGCCTTAGGGGATGATACAAAGTGAGCTCACCCCGTTTTGGATATATTGGCCTAAAGTTAAATTGGTGACCATTTTGGCCCATTTATCTTCTTCATGATTAAACTCTCATCTCACATGGTAATAGGAGATCTTATCTAGAGATTTTGCCTCTTGTCTTGTTCTAGAGATGACCATTGCTAGCTTAGATTTCTCTAGAGTAAAGTCATTAATCATGGCTTTGATAACCACCAAGGAATCTCCCAAAAGGATTAAAGGATCGATCCTTAGTTCCTTGGCTAATTGAATTCCCCTCAAGAGAGCATAGGCTTCTGCTAGGTTGTTAGAAATTGTGTCAAGACCTCGAGGATTTGTGGCTACCCGTGTTCCTCCTGGATAAGAAAAGATCTCCCTTACTCCTTCCACCCCTATCATAATAGGGGATTTAATCATCATCATTTGTTTTCCTTTCTAGGGAGAATCATTAAAAGACTTGTTAGTAACCAAAATCATTCAGAGGGAAATCTCTTTGGCTAAGAGATTCCATTATGTATCCTACTTCCAAAGTAAGAGAGAGCTTAAGAAGAAGGTATATATCATGTCAAATGTTAGAGATACCTTGAATTAGAGAAAGTTTATTTTTAGTGATAGAAGGGTGGCAAGAGCATCCATCCTTCCCCTTCCTTGATCATGGTTCCACCTAGACAAACAACTCACCCCATGGGGGCTATTGTTGCCAGCATTGAAGGTCGGGGGCCTCCCCCTACCACTTATTAAGTGTTATGTATGTAGAGGACAAGGGGGATTAAATACCATGGCCTGTCCACCTTTAATCTTCCCCTCCTATGGGTAATGGCTATTACCACCAACATATCTTTGTTCTATTTCTTGTGTGTGAACCTCCACAGACTAGTCTAAGGTTAATGGTTGTCTTATCTAACATGGGAAATTATGATTGAATTGGGGTTAATTGGTAAGATAGGAAGGTTGTCTACCATTTCTCTTTGGCTTTGGAGTGCAATTAGGTTCTTTGGAGTCACATAGAGGGGAGGGAGGAAGAGCTTAGAGTATCTATGGTCATCAACATTCTTTAGTATTAGCTCAATGCCCCTTGTGCCCTTCCAGGATTCAATAAGATTGTGGAAGCCATGTCTTGCTATTGTTATTGTCGTTATTTGTTAGTGGAAATGAAAATAATAAAGAAAGGTCTTCATTAGTGTGAAAAAGATATCATGGAGGCCATGGGCATTACCACTTCCTTGGATTTGGTATGGGAAAATTTAAAGATGGTCATGACTTAGAAGGGAAATAAAGCCAAAGACCAACAATCTCTAAGGTTGGGAAGCACCTCACTGGAATAAGGGACTAAGAAAATGAATGTTTTATGGGTGAATTCATGAAGGTGGGTAATACTTTCGTGAGAGTTGGGTCTCCAAAATTCCGAAAGACATTTTTTCGGCCAAACTAATATTTGTTTCGACCGAAAGTCTTATTTTTTCGGCCGAAACATGTTTCAGCCGAACCTTTGAACGTCAAATCGAACGGTACCATGATGACGCCCTTTATTTTTGTGTACAATTTTAGCCGGACAAATATTTTTCACCTGGTAACATCTTTCGAAACAATCTTTCATCCGAAAGAACTTTTCGGCCGAAATATATTTCGGCCAAAAAATGGTTTATATATTACCCACACATCGCGCCTGCTATAGTTTTTGCGAATTGTTAGTTTGTTCATACAGTTTGGTGTTGGTGATACCATTTGGTGTTTGGTGTTGCAAGTTGTTACTGTGGGCGGGTAGACGAGCGGTCTTATGGACGTTAGAGCAGCGGGCGGGTGGGCGTTGGAGTTGTGGGTGGGAGAACATTGGAGCTGCGGGGAGACGAATGTTGGAGCTGCGGGCGTTCGGTCCAGGTACATTTAGATTAGGAAATTTTAATTTTAGAATTTAGAATTTATTTTTAGATTGTTGGCAGGGCTTCTTCGACCCTGTCCATGTACAGTTGCAGGCCCGAATTCAGGCCTATACCTGTACATGGACAAATTTGAATATGACTCTGTCCCTAAGCTTAGTAAAGGCTATGTGTTACACTATGACCATTATAGAATTTAGAATTTAAACTATGTTTAAATTTTAAATTTCTAGTTAAAAATTAGAATTTAGAATTTATTTTTAGATTGTTGACATGGCCTTATTTGGCCCTGTCCATGTGAAGTGATAGGCTTGAATTTGGACCTGTACTTGTACATGGACAGGGCCGAATATGGCCCTGTCTCTTAACTTAGTAAAGTCTATGTGTTACACTATGACCATTACAAAATTTAGAATTTAAATTATGTTTAAATTTTAAATTTCTAGTTAAAAATTAGAATTTAGAATTTATTTTTAGATTGTTGATAGGGCCTTATTCGGCCCTGTCCATGTACAGTGACATGCTCGAATTTGGACCTATACCTGTACATGGATAGGGCCGAATATGGCCATGTCCCTTAGCTTAGTAAAGACTATGTGTTACACTATGACCATTACGGAATTTAGAATTTAAATTATGTTTAAATTTTAAATTTCTAGTTAAAAATTAGATTTTAGAATTTATTTTTAGATTGTTGACAGAGTGTTATTCGGCCATGTCCATGTACAGTGGACAGGGTCTATACCTGTACATGGACAGGTCTGAATATGGCCTTGTCCCTTAGCGTAGTAAAGGCTATGTGTTATACTATGACCATTACAGAATTTAGAATTTAAATTATGTTTAAATTTTAAATTTCTAGTTAAAAATCAGAATTTATAATTTATTTTTAGATTGTTGACACGGCCTTTTTCGGCCCTGTTCATGTACAGTGACATGCCCGAATTTGGGCATGTCCCTTACCTTAGTAAAGGCTATGTGTTACACTATGACCATTACATAATTTAGAATTTAAATTATGTTTAAATTTTAAATTTTTAGGAAATTTAAATTTTTAGTTAAAAATTAGAATTTAGAAATTTTGTTTAGAATGTTGATAGGGCCTTATTTGGCCCTGTCCATGTACAATGACAGGCCTAAATTCGATCCTATACCTATACATGTACAAGGTCGAATATTTTAATGTGTTTGAAAGTGTTAAGTTCAACGAGTTAAGTTCAACTAACTTAACTAAGTTAGCTCCATATTGTGAACTTAACGAGTTGCAGAAAATAGACAGAGTCTTGAAGAGACTTTGAACTTTAGGGCATGACACAGACTAGTTATTCTAACTATAAACAATGATACCAAGGGCTAATCATGACTGCTATAGGGCCACCATTACCCTGAATAGTGCCCAAACTGAACAAAATTAGACTCTGACAACAACTGGAAAGAACCATCACCATAAAGGACCTAGTACATATCACAATATTTAACAGACCTAACAAAAAGCTTGAAACACAAAAATAGGTCTATAGTAGTTGTTGCAATAGGAGAAAAATAAGTACAACTTTGACAAAAACTCCACTTCTCTGCTAATAGTATTGCTAATTTAAATTTTTAGTTAAAAATTACAATTTAGAATTTTTGTTTAGAATGTTGACATGGCCTTATTCGTCCCTATACATGGACAGGGCCGAATATGGCCCTGTCACTTAGCTTAGTAAAGGCTATGTGTTACTCTATGACCATTACAGAATTTATAATTTAAATTATGTTTAAATTTTAAATTTTTGGTTAAAAATTACAATCATGGAAAAAATAGGGATAACGTGAGTGTACAGAACCATGAATCAAACTTGTTGTAATCATACCATCTAACTGTATAGGGTTGAATATGATGACGTAATGAGATAATATGATATGAGACCATAACAAGCCCTATGAACAAACTGAATTACACTACATTCTTTGCTTAGAAGTAATTCCATCATATTCGGTACATAATGACATTGATGTTGCACTCTTATTGATTAGGGTCCTACTGCTAGTATAGGATATGAATAAGACCTATACCGGTTGTGCTCATATGTTACATGTATTCACTTCTTATACCTTTTCATATTTATGGGATTGGTTGTAACTCAGTACTAATAAAAATACAACAGCCTTTACATTCAACTTATGAGACTCTACTCTATGTGTCTATGATCTCAACATAATATAGGGTTATGACTCACACAAGAAGATTTGTTCATGTTCTATGATGTGTAACAACGATAAGTATAAGCATAATATATATAGTATTAAATCTATAGTAATAACTAAGAGTAATACATAGCTAAACTTATGTGTGTTTAATATGTTGTTATCCTTATTTGAGCTTACTATAGCTCCATATTAAGCTTACATGACTAACATGAGCTTTGAACATAATCATAATCCAGTAATGATTGAATATGATGAATAAGGTCGTGTAAGCAACTTCATAGATAACGAATCAGTGTTGTATTGAGAATCATTGTCTTTGTTTCAACATAACATAGCTTAGTTTGATCTGTAATCAAGCACTGTAACCTATCTAGAAGAAAACCATAATCACAAGATATGGCCTATTCCATCCATTCATGTTATCTTATCATAGCATCTTCAAGCTTGGTTAAATATATACCAGTGTAATCCAGTATTCATTGCACTACTGATATGATAGATTCACTGTTTTCATCTTTATGTACTATTGATTAGGATGAATTCGAGCTTGTCCCTGTACATGGACTGGCTGTATTCGGCCTTGTCCATGTATAGGGACAAACTTGAATTCGGGTCTGTCACTCTACATATCAAGGCCGTATTCGACCCTGTCCATGTACAAGGATAATTGAAACTAGAAACTCTTGAATGATCTTGTGCTTATATGTCCCATATAGTATTATTACTCTTCCGCATATTGGAAAAATTATATAAAATTTAGATTCCCATCTCCTTGGCCCAACAAAGTAGATCAACTCTTTTTCCTCCACTTGTTTTCTTCCCTTGCCAAGTCACAGTCCACGAGACTGTGACTTGGTTGCGGGGGGCCAACCCTGTGGCCAAGCAGTGGGCATGCCGACGGCTTGGCCACTGGGTTGGGCCCCTGCGGCCAAGTCACAGTCCAAGTCACAGTCATACTTATCCCTTCCACTACTTGATCAACCAACATCAAATTCTGATGTTAGCAGGACATCCTTTTCAACCAAAACTACTTAAATCCAAGTATTAAACTGTTTTAGATGAACATTAATTGTAGAATTGTTTAACATTGAAAATATTAAAAACCTAGGTGTTTGTTGAAGTTTTCCATGTCCTACTTCTTTGCCATATAGCCATATAATATAAGTTTTTCACTAGTCGGGTGACTCAGCGATCCACGTCGATCCTAGTCAGCTCGACCTCTTCCTTCTTTTAAGAAATCTTTCTGTAAATGGTCTGCCTCCAAATAGCCAACTGCGGAATCCTAAAAAATCAGTAGGCTTATGCCACGGTGCCCCTTTGGACCGTAGGCTTGTCTTTCCTTGATGTGTTTATATGCTTTGAAAGCTTCCAACAGTTCTTTGGTTCCCATGCCAGAATCTATTTTAATTTTTGTCTGAATTTGGATTGGTACATAATCTCAGCTTTAATTAGTCGAAATTTACCTTTAGAATTTGTTTAAACATTCAGATTTTAAAAATAAAAACTTATCTTGCCTAGAAAAAATAAGATTTTTATTTCCCTTATGCCTTGTCTGCGAGTAACTAAAAGAGATGTGAGGATATTTATAAAACTCATAATAAAATAAAAATAAACTTGCATAGTTCATTCTTAACCCTCTATCTTTCGACATCAAAAAAATTATGTGAATATTTATTGAATCCAAGATTAAAATGAATTTACTATGATGTGTAATATTTCAAAAGATTGCATTCTGATTATAAAAGTGTTATAAAATTATGTGCATAAATGTGTTATATAGTTTGGTACAGGTAGAAGAAATATTTATGTTTATTTTAAATTTGTTAATATTTGTACATTTATATTTATGTTTGTTTTAAATTTGTTAATTAATATTTAGATTTTAGATTTGGTATGTGTGCATTTTTTCTGGTCCATTTTAGATTTAAAGACAATATTTTATTGACTGATAATAGTCTGGTCTATTGTTCAACCACATAATTTATTAAGTGGTTTAATTCAAATAACTTTATGCATAGAAATATATTTCGTTCTTTCGGTTATATTCAAATATTATCCGACGAACATCATCTTAATATTTTTAATAAATTATATTTCTTGTAAATATAATACAAATAAATTTGTACTTCTATGATTAGTTTGTGCCTGAGAAGTCATCCACAAGCTGAATCTACTGTCTTTTACTCCAGTGTTAAAGACTTAGATTCAAATGCCCTGCTTTTCTGTGCATAGATAATCTCTTATTAAAATTAGTTGTGACTTGGCTGCGAGGATGGGGGGGGGGGGAGCCCTGTGGCCAAGTTGTGTGTATGCCCATGAATTGGCCACATGGTTGGATCCCCACAGCCAAGTCACAGTCATTTCAAACGTTTTGTATTTTATAAAAATTTCATAAAAAATTTAAACTGTCCAACTTTCGATTTCAAACATTTTGTATTTTATAAAAATTTCAAATCTTTAGGAATTCAATTTATAAATCCGTTTTTACATATGTAATATTAGAGTATCATAAGTTATAAATATTATTTTACAGATTGTTGATTCTGAAAATCCTTGTTGTAATAACCACTTTATCTTGCCTCAGCTATTTCTTCACTTTGATTAATGCCTATTTATATTTCTTCATATTGTCATGAGTCTTGGTCACATCTCTGTGTAAGACATGAGTGACCTACTTGTGTAGATTTGGTTTTTCCTTGGAATTCATCTGATCAAAATTTAATGTAATATATGCTTGTCGTTTTAGTCAACGACTGACTGAATTTCACTTTTTTCAGTCTCTAGAACAACCAAATTCAACACTCACTTTTGATATGGCTTCTCTTCCAAACCATAGACTCTTATCATAGTAAACTGCTCGAAAAGGAACCAGTCTCCCACTTTGGTGTTGTTTTGCAATTGTAGTGACCCTTTAACTAAAGGAAGAATTATAATGAATAATTCATTTTGGATAATAAAGTCTAATATAAAAATAAAAGAGTTTACATACTGCAAAAAACCTTCACTGGTGACATGATCTCTTACCATAGGCAGCCACTCAATGGTTGAGAGAGAAACATGTTGGTTGGTCATTCACCATCCTAGACTTAAAATAACCCAGATGTATGTAGTTTTGATGGATTAACATATGGATCAAGTGAGACTGGTACCTGAATGACATGGTACCCCTAAAATTTAAAAAATTGTTGGTGCATTGTATTTTCCAAGAACTTGCATAAGTCAAACTTTATGAAAGTTTGATTCTCGGGGTGTGACAAGGCTACTAGGAAACCTAAAAACAATGATATCCATTATAAAACTATTATAAATAGAAACAAACTTTGAAACATAGGCAGTATATTCACTGAGGTCATTCCCTCTCTAGAACAGATACACCGAAACATAGGTAGTATATTCATTGTTATAACATTGGAATATGTTATAACATATTACAATGTAATTGTATGTTATAGTAATATGTTATAACATATTACTATAACATATAATTACATTGTAATATGTTATAACATATTACAATGTAATATGTTATATAGTAATATATGTTATGACATATTACATTGTAATATGTTATGTCATATTACATTGTAATATGTTATGGAAAATCTGCATTAATATAGCACAACAAATAGAAAACAAACAGTGACACACATGTAGTATATTCACTGTAGTCATTCCCTCAACCTCTAGAATAGATAAACCGAAATATGTGATAGTCGCTTTGAATTGAAAGCAAAACTAATAAATGACATCAATATTTCATGTCATGAGTCTTGGTCACATCTCTGTGTAAGACATGAATGACCTACTTGTGTAGATTTGGTTTTTCCTTGATTTAGTTAGTTAGGTAGCCCCTCAGAAGCGATCATGAGGTTAGGATCAATGTAACCTTCTGAGACCATGGACAATCTAGGTTGGGGAGCCATTACCTTCCCATAGATAGATTTGGCATTCATTTACCATTCATTCGTTCTTCATCAGAACCGCACAAACAAACCAACCAATAGTTTAGTTAGGAAAGAGACCGCACAACCCCACACTTAGGACTGTGGACCACCAGGCCTGGCCTTCAAGGAACCATTCTCCCACTTTGGTGTTGTTTTGCAATTGTAGTGATCCTTTGACTAAAGGAATAATTATAATGAATACTTCATTTTGGATAATAAAGTCTAATATAGACATAAAAGAGTTTACATACTACAAAAAACCTTCACTTACATAAAAGAGTTTACATGATCTCTTACCATAGGAAACCACTCAATGGTTGGGAGAGAAACATGTTGGTTGGTTATTCACCATCCTAGACTTAAAATAACCTAGATGTGAGTTGTTTTGATGGATTAACATATGGATCAAGTGAGACTGGTACCTGAATGACCTGGTACCCCTAAAATTAAAAAATTGTTGGTGCATTGTATTTGCCAAGAACTTGCAGAAGTCAAACTTTATGAAGGTTTGATTCTCGGGGTGTGACAAGGCTACTAGGAAACCCAAAAACAATGATATCCATTATAAAACAATTATAAATAGAAACAAACTTTGAAACATAGGCAGTATATTCACTGATGTCATTCCCTCAACCTCTAGAATAGATTCAGCGAAATATGTAACAATCACTTTGAATTGATAGTGAAACTGATCAATGACATCAATATTTCATGTCAAAGCCTCATTTACATGAGCATTTGAGATAATAGATCATTGACCCTTGTTAATGATCTATTACCCTTTGTATTTACACAAGCATTTAATTGAAGATGAGCTTCTATTAACCTTTGGATAAGATACTAGTTGAAGATGGTGATGTATTACCCTTTGTATTTACACAAGCATTGGAATCACCCGACCAAGTCCTGGTTGTCCATGGGGTTTTTGACAGGATGGATCTACCAAAATGATTTAGAGGCCATTCTCAGCCCCTGTATCGATGAGATCAATGGAAGAAGGGCGGTAAGCATACAAACAACGCTTTATAACCGCATATAAACGAATGTTTAGTAGTGTCAAATCATCAAATCACATATGCTTAGTATATAAAAAGGTCTGTCATAAACAGAATTCCAACACATTGCAATCATATAATACAGTTTCTCTATTAATGCCCCCTCCAAGTGTAATAAAGACCTGTTGATACATAGTTCCATTGCTTTGTAGATGACATATTTCTTCCATCCAACCCAACATGGCGTAAAGTTAATCATTGATTTTCATGGACTGTGCTCCATACTTGTTGGATGCATGAAATTTGATTACCCATATAGATAACCGCTACTCTGTTACCAGACTTTGACCCATGTACTATTGGTGGATTTACCAAGGTTATTTGTGCTAATATTAAGGAACCAAAATATATTTGAAATGGGCATGGGTAGTGGAGTTATGCATCACCCTATTATAATTGTGTCTAACATAAAGAACATTTCTATTAATTTTGTCTTATTTTTTTTCCTTTCTTCATAATTTTTGTTGGTCAATGTTGGAGATATTAACTCGTACTTGTCTTGTGCTTAACTTTTCATGAATTTCCAAAGGATATATATTGAGGAGAGATTTCGACATGGGATTCTCCAAACATTCATCGCAAACACTCTAGGCTCTCCCAAGAAGGAATAAGAGGAGCTCCTTCTTCGACTGAGACTCTGAGTGACCAACAAAAATCTCGTCAGAGAAGATTTTCAAACGAGTCTGTGAATAGATCAACTGCAGAATGTGATAAAAAAAATGCTATGGATGCAACCTTCTTAGATAGGTTGTGCATTAATACTCTTACACCTAAGAATTTAGGGAACACCTCAGGACAAGAGAATATTTCTGGTAATTTTCTTTGATTTTGTTTATTTTTGTTGTATTTTTGTGTATATGTCGGGGTGGTCTTGTTGTGTTTGTCTTGCTTGCGTCTCGTTCTAGGTCGGGTTACTAGTTTCTACCTGAGCAGTCGGCCAGGAGCTTGTCTAATCTTCTTTCGAGAAGACATAAGACTAAACGCCCTGCTTTCCTGTGCAGAAATAGTAACCCTAACACCATGGTTTCTTCCCTCTGTGTTCTTACTGTACACTCCCAGTATGTCTTAATGTTTGTGTTGTGCGCCTTATGCCTATGATCGTACATTGTTGCAGTTGCTCGTTGTGTGTCGTCAGTCTTCTTTTGCTGAACATCGTGGTTGTGTCTTGTTGGTTGTCGAGTGGCAACGTAGAGTCAAGTGTGTTGTTACTTCTACACGCGCACACACACCTTAAACAAACAAAAAAAAATTGCACATGTTCTCAGAGTTGTCGCTATAACGAGGAGGTCGTTACATATGGTATCAGAGCGGGTTCGACCCGCGACTTGGGGTTCGCTATGGCTTTCATTGACATGATTATATTTGATTCTTCTATTGCTGATTGAGTTGATTGTGTGTGTGCAGGTAATCATGGTTAGAGGACGCCGCGGAGGCAGACGACGGGGTGCTAGGGGAGGAGGCGTGATGCCTCCAGCAGCATCCACGCCTGAGGGGTCTAACCCCCAGGGTGGCAAGCAGGTTCTTGGATAGGAGCAGATCGCAGCTGCCGATGTCGTGAGGATGATGAGATCTTTCCAGCGCATGTCCGAGGCGCTAATCAGCCGATTAGACAGAGATGAGGCCAGGGCGCCGGCACCTGCTGAGGTTCCACCGCGCACACCGACCGTTACAGGTAGCATTCACCGTGAACTCGAGAAGGTAAAATTTCCTGAGTTCTTTGGTGCCCTGGACGACGCAGCCGCTGAGGCATGGTTGGAGAATATGGAGATGTGCTTCGCACTTCGCGACTATACCTCCAACATGAAGGTCTGCATGGCGGTCTTTCAACTGAAGGGGAGTGCTCTTCTATGGTGGAAGATGCTCCTGCCGCAGCTGAACATGGCCGTTGAAGACGTGTCATGGGAACTGTTCGAGGAACGGTTCTGAGAGAGGTACCTTTCAGAGGAATTCATTGAGCGTTAGCTCAATGAGTTCAACGCATTACGACAGGGAGGTCGTGCGGTGCCCGAGTACGAGGCATGTTTTATGGAGCTGCTCCGGTATGCTCCGCACCTGAACACTGAGAATCTCAAGGTCAACAGGTTCGTGTTTGGCCTTAACGACAGCCTGCGAGCAAATGTTAGGATTCTGATGCCTCAAACCTTGCACGACGCTGTCCAAAAGGCCCTCATAGCAGAGGAGGATCTTATCAGTGGGGGTCAGACCAGGACTCCAGTGAGACCTACAGGCCAGGGTTCATCCAGTACGCCGCAACAACAGACACCAGCGAGACATACGCCGGGGTATCGTGGCTTCTAGAGGGGATCCACTTTTGCTACACCACGACGACCACCGCCTCAGCAATGGACACCTTGCCGAGGACCACAGCAGCAACAACAACGTCGCTCGCAGCAACAACAGTTTAGGCCTGTTCAGCAGAACATACCAGGTTTCCAGGCCAGTGGGCCGTCATCTTCTACTTTGGGTACCAGGCCTACTGGGCCGAAGAAGGGGTGTTGGACGTGTGGGGAGCCACACTACCAGCGCGACTATCCTGTGTAGAGGACCAGAGCATCCGGATCATCCGGACCCACTACAGTGGGAGATATGGGCAAGGCCCATCGGATTCATGCAACGGTGAATAACCGCTAGGCAGAGCACCAGTCGACTGTGCTCGAGACGACAGGTACTGTCGCTGACCAGACCCTTAGTATTTTGATAGACCCAGGAGCTACTGAGAGTTTCATTTCTGGTGTAGTGCTAAAAAGGATTAAGGTCAAGGTAGTCGAACAGGACGAGCTTAGATTCGTGGAGATGGCTTCGGGAGCCAAACAGAAGGTCGGAGGAAAGGTTACGGGTTGTGCCCTTAACCTGGGAGATTTTGTCACGAGGGTCAACTTGTACGTCACGATCTTAGGATCTTATGACATCGTGATCGATATGGATTGGTTGGAAACGCATGAGGCAATACTCAACTGTAAGACGAAGAGGTTGAACTTGGTCGATGATGAAGGACATAGACGTGTGATTGTAGGATGGAACCAGGGAGTATCCCTTAGGTTCGTCTCTTCCTTACAATTACGGAAGAGTATGCGCAAGGGGTGCAAGCTTTATGCGATCCTTGCGCTAAATGAAAAGGGAGTAGCAGAAGGTATAGAACACCTTCCGGTGGTGAAGGAGTTTGCGGATGTATTTCCAGAGGAGTTGCCTGGGATGCCACCAGAAAGAGAATTGGAGTTTACTATAGACCTGAAACCGGGGACCAAACCGATAGCAAGAACTCCTTATCGGATGTCGACCCCGAAGTTGCAAGAGTTAAAAATCCAACTGAAGGAGTTGCTGGACCTGGGACTGATACGTCCTAGTGTGTCACCGTGGGGTGCACCGGTCATTTTCATTCGAAAGAAGGACAGATCGTGGAGGCTTTGCATTGACTACCGTCAACTGAACAAGGCTACGATCAAGAATCAGTATCCCTTACCAAGAATTGACGATCTGTTTGATCAAATGAAGGGTGTGACGGTGTTCTCCAAGATCGATTTGTGATCAGGTTATCACCAGTTACGGATCAAGGAGGATGACGTCCCTAAGACCGATTTTAAGACAATATTTGGACATTACGAGTTTACTGTTTTACCGTTTGGATTGACAAACGCCCCAGGGGTATTCATGAGTTTGATGAATGGGGTGTTCCGTGAGTACTTGGACAAGTTTGTCCAAGTATTCATTGATGATATTTTGATCTACTCTCAGACAACGGAGGAGCATGACGAGCACTTCGCTTGGTACTACAGTGTTTGCGAGAGCACACATTGTATGGGAAGTTGTCCAAATGCTCTTTTTACCAATCGAGGATTCACTACTTAGGGCATGTCATCTCAGGCATAGGTATCGCCGTGGATCCAGCCAAGGTTGAGGATATTATGGAATGTCCTGCGCCGAAAAATGTCACAGAAGTATGTAGTTTTATGGGTTTAGCAGGATACTATCGTCGGTTTGTCAAGGGATTTTCGAAGATAGCAAGTCCGATCACGGAATTGCAGAAGAAAAACAAGAATTTTGTTTGGACTGAGAAATGCGCGGAAGCATTTCGAAGGCTTAAGGAGTTGTTGACAACAGCGCCGATACTAAAGGTCCCTGACATGGACGTAGACTTCTTTGTGTGCACTGATGCATCCAAGGAAGGTTTAGGCGGAGTCCTGATGCAAGACGGATGAGTGATTGCTTACATTTCGAGGAAACTAAGAAGGCATGAAGAAAACTACGCGACGCATGATTTGGAGTTATTAGCCATCGTATATGCCTTAAAGGTATGGAGACACTACCTTCTTGGATGAAAATTTGAATTAAAGACTGATCATTGTGGATTACAACACATTTTTACGCAAAGCGACCTGAACGCGTGACAACGGCGTTGGTCGGAATTGCTTAGCGAGTACGACTTCGAGATTACTTACATAAAGGGAACAGTGAACCGAGTGGCAGATGCTTTGATTTGGAGGCCACACATCTTTTCGGTGTTGCCTCTTCAGATGAATCTATGTGAGAAGATTCTCACTTTACAGCGTGACAATGACTGGAACAAAGAAGTCGAGGATTTTATCGGACAAAGCACAATGATGGTACCACGATATGAGGGATTTTATTTTGATAGCGATAGGTTATTGAGGTTTAGAGGTTGGATTTACGTGCCGCCAAACGACGAATTGAGGATGTTGATCCTGAGCGAGGCTCATAGAGCAGTTTACATGGCTCACCGAGGAGTCATGAAGATGAGGGCAGACCTTAAACCCTTATTCTTCTGGAAGAGAATGAAGGACGACATAGTCCACTTTGTGGCTAGATGTCTCGAGTGTCAGCAGGTAAAGGCTGAACATAGACATCCGGCAGGATTACTTCAACCACATGCCATTCCGGAATCGAAATGGGAAGTTATTTCGATGGATTTTATTGTTGGATTACCACTGACGGCAAGGAGACACGACTTGATTTTTGTAGTAGTAGACACTCTGACGAAGAGTGCTCACTTTATTCCTGTGCGTACGACGTATCAGGCACCTGACATAGCGATATTTTTCATCAGTGAGATTGTGAGGCTGCATGGCATGCCTAAGAAGATTATATCCGATCGAGGATCGGTGTTTACCGGACGATTTTGGACGAGTTTCCAAGAGGCCTTGGGAACTCAACTTAACTTTAGTACTGCGTATCACCCA
>ML807732.1:250191-265466 GCA_009831015.1 Picea engelmannii | reverse complement strand
TGTCCGCTTATTGTATTTTCAATGACCATTCGCATTTTTTTTACCACAGGCGTCGGATATCTTATTCCCGATTTTAAGTTATGTCTGCCTTTGCATTTTTAAAGGACCCTACGCTTTTCAATCGCTGGTTTTCGGACACCTTAATCCAGATTTTAGGATCGGATTGCGTTGTATTTTAAATGACCACTTGCAGTTATTTTCTGGCGTTCTGAATCCCCATCCGGAATAATTTTAATTCAAGGCGAATATATTGGTTGGCAAGGGTGACCTACCCCAGGGTATTGGGCGTTTTATCTCCTCTGTGATCTGTTATTGTTTTGGGCATTTCCACTTATGTTGATGTATTTAAGTGCTGTGCGCGTTTTTTATAGTGTGCATGGGTGTTTTATACAACGTGAGGGTTTTTTTTTCCAGCGTGGGCGTTTTAATTGGTGGGCGTGGGTTAAGTTCCGTGTGGGTTATTATGTTGAATGACTGTGTGCGTTCATAATGAAGAAAGCGTGGTACAAGATGTGTGCGTTATTTCTGCGCTCCGTCTTACGCATTTCCAGCGTTGAATTCTAGTTTGTGCGTCTCAATTTTTTGAGTGTGAATGGTTGCATTGGGACTGCGTTAGCATCCGTCCTGCGTCCAGATTGAAGTGTCTGTTGATAACCTTTGTCCGCATGTTAAATCCTCATTTTGCGCCCCACCAGTCATATGTTTAATTCACTATTGTCATAATTTCTTTTATTATGTCTGAGTCGATTGTAAGAGGGGCGTTTCTGTCCGGTTGTTTGGTAAATTCCTTGTACCATGTTGCATTCGGTATAATTTCCCTTTTTGCGCCCAGGTGAGGATTATGTTCAAATCGCCTTTCATTGCTAACTGTAGGGTCCTGTTATTTTAATGTGATACTGTTGATATAAAGAGAACTTCATGGCTATCCATGGATCTTCTCATTATAGTTCCCATTGATAGTGATAACCACGCATTGTATTTTCCTTGCCTTCTTGCTGAATATTATGGTGATATCAAGGTAGAGGGTTGGGTCATTCTTCAACATGGTTCAGAGCTCAAATTAATTGAAAGATTTAGTAGATTCAACTTAAATAATATTTTTAATGTAGGATGATAGATATATCAGATATTCAAGTTTTAAATCTCTGTCCTTTATGAAAGATTTTTCTTAATGTATTAGGTACATCATGAAAGATATGCAACGTTCATTCCTTGCCCCTTTTGAAAGATATTAAACTTTGGCTATATAGATATGTTGGGGTAGTCTCAAGACAGAGGGATGGGCCATTATATTTAATAAGATTTAGTACATTCAATTAAAATGATATTTAAAAATACATATATATCATTGTCAAAATATATGCAATCATTGTCAATACATATGTATGTACTCATCATTGCTAATTATGTTGTTCTATGGGAAAAGTTCTGCCTTTATTATAGCTATCTTCAACCACACATCCGTTATTACATATTGTACTACAATTGTCTAGTTATGCTATTGTTGGGAAGGTTATGCTTATTCCCTTCATGAATGGTGACATGGTTTTATTCTATTGGGAGTAAGTGGTCTTATTACCGCTGCCTAGTTTTATTGTTTTAATGGTAATAATGGCTAGGGTAATATTGATAAGGTTGTAATAATTGTTAAAGTGATAGTAGTAAAAGTGTTATGGTGTTGATGGTATTAGTGTTAAATAATCATGGCTTTATGAGGTAGCAATGTTAAGGTAACTATCGAAATAATGTAGTGAAATGAAATGTTATGTTAGTGAATATTAATTCCATGGAACGTAATGAAGTGAAAGGCACCGAATTGTTAGGTTAATGCTTTTGGACAAGCTAAGGCTAAGGCTATTAGGGTGCTTGGAATGATAAAGGATGTAATGTTTGATGTTAAAGCTTATGGACTTGCAATACGCAAAGGAAGAATGTTATGGCATAAATACGTCATTAAATAATTGTTTATAAATTTCGTAATTGTAATATATTGTTTGAATATGAAATTGTATTGTTCTTACCCTATCAACAATTTCAAGGTTAGAGTTGAGATGTATGACAATTATTTTTATTTCAATGTTATTGTAATTAGGAATGAAATGATAGGGTTATCTTATGGCAATGTTAGTGTAAACTATTGATATTGATAAGACATACATGGTGAATGTCCTGGATTGCGTACATTAAATTACTCGGAGTTAGTAATGAGGGTTGATGATTCATTGAATAATGTTGAACTTGGGTTTCGTTGTCGGAGTCCTTTGTCACGCGCCTTCCGTGAGGGACGTATTTTTTTCTTCTTGTTTATGTTGTACTTGATAGTATTCAGTTGGTTGCTTGGTCGGTTGTGTCGGGCGGGATATAGACACCTCTTGTAGTTTAGTATATTTGTCTATGTGTATTTCCGGTGGAGGGAATCCAGTGCCGTATCAAGAGTCTCGGGCCCTTTAAAGGTAGGGTTTCCACTCTTGCGACACACCTGACAGAGATTACTAGTTTCTGCCTGAGCAGTCGTCCATGAGCCTGTCTAATCTTCTTTCGAGAAGACATAAGACTAAACGCCCTGCTTTTCTGTGCAGAAATAGTAAACTCTATTGTTGGATTCTTCCATTTGTGACTGTACTATACTTAACACCTGATGTCATTTTCTGCTTACAGCTGCTAGTTGTACGCCTTATGTCTAGGGACGTTTATCGCTTGTTGTCACTGTGATATGTCGAGGTCATCTTGTTGTGTTCGTCTTGCTTGCGTCTTGTTCTAGGTCGGGTTACTAGTTTCTGCCTGAGCAGTTGGCCAGGAGCCTATCTAATCTTCTTTCGAGAAGACATAAGACTAAACGCCCTACTTTCCTGTGCAGAAATAGTAACCCTAACACCATGGTTTCTTCCCTCTGTGTTCTTACTGTACACTCCCAGTACGTCTTAATGTTTGTGTTGTGCGCCTTATGCCTATGATCGTACATTGTTGCAGTTGCTCGTTGTGTGCCGTCAGTCTTCTTGTGCTGAACATCGTGGTTGCGTCTTGTTGGTTGTCGAGTGGCGACATAGAGTAAAGTGTGTTGTTACTTCTACACGCGCGCACACACTTTAAACAAAAAAAAAAAAATTGCACCTGTTCTCAGAGTTGTCGCCGTAACGAGGAGGTCGTTACACTAACATAAAGAACATTTCTATTAATTTTGTCTTATTTCTTTTCCTTTCTTCATAATTTTTGTTGGTCAATGTTGGAGATATTAACTCGTACTTGTCGTGTTCTTAACTTTTCATGAATTTCCAAAGGATATATATTGAGGAGAGATGTCGACATGGGATTCTCCAAACATTCATCGCAAACACTCTAGGCTCTCCCAAGAAGGAATAAGAGGAACTCCTTCTTCGACTGAGACTCCGAGTGACCAACAAAAATCTCGTCAGAGAAGATTTTAAAACGAGTATGTGAATAGATCAACTGCAGAATGTGATAAAACAAATTCTATGGATGCAACCTTCTTAGATAGGTTGTGCATTAATACTCCTACACCTGAGAATTTAGGGAACACCTCAGGACAAGAGAATATTTCTGGTAATTTTCTTTAATTTTGTTTATTTTTGTTGTATTTTTATGTATTTAAATTTATGTGAAGTTAAATGTGTAATTACTTTCAAATGTGTGTGCAGACAATGAGTTTAGAGTAAGGGATGACAATGAAAGAGAGAGTGGTTGTCACAAAGATTCTAATATCGGTGCAGAGGGTGAAGGTGGATTTAGGAGGCCGCGTTATCAAGAAACAAAATATTACATGCCTACGTCCACCTATCCTTCGGATGTTGGTGATGAACTTCCTTGGGAAGGGATTATTGAAGCAATGACCCTTGATCGATGCTTAGGTGTTAAAAGAAGGTTGGAAAATTATTTGGTGGTCTTGGAACTCCCTTAGGAGAGTAAACAAAGCTTGCAAATTGTTTTGCATTCATTGCAAAACTTTATGGATGCATATCAAAATATGGGGCCAACCACTGACAGTTTTGTCGATCTAATGAGGTGGCGAAAGTCAGAGGTGATGGGCCCTGATAAATGGAAGGCAGTAAAAAATAAAGTTTCAAAAGAAGACGCAATTTCGATGTTCAATTTCAAAGATGGGCCAAAGTGGAAGATGTTGAAGGTGTAATATTTTAAGCACACTGACATTGCAGAACATCTGTATAATAGATTTTTGGTGGCATATGAGAAATTGTCATGGAATGATGAGGTTCCACACTATTTTGCAAGACACTTTTATGCAGAGTTTTTCTTGCACATGCACCCTTATTATACTAGTCTATTGTCTGATTATTATGGGACTGGTAAAGGGCGAACATATGATCACAAAGGAGCATATCAAAATGCAACATTGTCGAGGCCTCCACAACCTTTAGTACCTTGCCCAACAGGGGCATTTGCTTCACATTCAAAGTTGTGAGCTATATAATAGGTTGTAAAAGAGGCTAGGAATTCAATCAGGGAAAATTTGGAAGTGATTTTTTATGGTGTTGATGTTGGCATGAACTATCAGCGAGCGGAAGCCAATTCCCGGGCCACATTTATTTATAAAACAGATGCGGAGTTAGATAAAATGTCAGTAGAATATGTTAAGGAGTATGAAAAAAATTTCCATGATGGTTAGAAGAAGGTCATTTAGAATGATGACCCAAACAACAGATTGGTATGTGCTCTAGTTAGTAAATTTTTGACGCATTTTAGGATAGTTTACTTCTAATTCTAGATTTAGATATCATTGTATCTATAGAAATAATCGAGTTGTTATTGTCATTAATTGTAGTTTGGAGATATGTTAAATGAATCTCCAATAAATAGGGGACTTGATTCCACAAGTTTAAATTTGGATGGGTTGAATCAGGTATGCTTTTTCTAATATCCACAGATGAACACTTTAGTGTTCAATCTCCAATGTTTTGAATAAGAGATCAACAACATTTATAATTTTGTATAAATGTGAACACATTGAATACTAGATTTAGTTCTTAGTTGTGTTGTTCACAGATCCCTACTCCATCTCCTACTACTTGGGCATACTTGTCTCAATTCTCATTGGGAGAGTTTGAAGAGGGTGGGAGTTCACAGATATCATTTAATGTGTTAAAATCATTTAAATTTAATGTGTTATAATCATTTAAATTTAATTTTTGAATTTTCAAATTTGAAATGTGTTATATAGGGTAATGTAGAGAAGAATACACCTAAGAGTGTGTTTGGGAGGGATACTGGGATTGAGGAGGAGCGGAGGAAGCACCCATATTTGGGAAGGATGCGTCCATTCAGGATAATTCATAAATGTATGTTTTTAACTATTATCAAATTTTTGTTTTCTAGAATTTTTAGTTTATCCATGTTCCTATTCAACACTTTGATCAATTATTTTGAAATATATAGAACCCCTATATAAGTTTATCGTTGTCTTAAATGGTGTACATTCAAACTTATTTAAGTTTAGATCATGATGAAGACCTAATTTAAAACTTGAACATTTGATTATTTGAGAACAAACTCTATCTCACATCAAAAAGGGAAAGTTTCTAAATTTTCTTCGATTGCATTCTTTTCTTTCTTGTCCAAGAATGACATAGTATGGACATTTGTGTTTTCTACATACAACAAAATGAATTCCTTCTTTCCAGGGTATTGTCAAACTCTTACTAACCACAAAAACCAACACTCAAGTAGATTTACAAATAAGCTATGCATATGTATATGTGAGCTAGCTCACACATAATTTCAAAGAGCATTTGATTATATGTAATATGAATACATCCCAAAGATGAAATATTTAAATGATTTTTGAAGAATGGCATAGTATACATGTGCATATTTGTGTTTTCTTCATGTACATGAAAGATTATATGAGAACATCTATTCCACCACAGAAAGATGAGATAAGTATTTTTCGGAAGAATGGTTTTTAAAATGGAGATTTGTGAACTTTCATAGATATAAGTAGTTTTTTGGAAGAATGGCTTAATATGGAGATTTATGAGTCATTTAATTTGAAAGGGCATTATGGAATTTGATTATATGACCATTGTAGAAGAGGAGAGAAGTATTTTACAGCTGAGGAGATTAGTATTTTATTTTTGAGTAAATAAGATCAAATAACATCACCTGGGATGAGAATTTCACCTAAAGGATTTGTGACTTTATCCACAAGGAGAATTTCACCTGAAGGATTTGTGACTTTATCCACGAGGAGATAAGTATTTCATTGGAAGAATAACTTAATATGAAGATTTGTGAACTTTCTTCATACACAGTTCTATATTTATTTTCAGATTATTATCTAACTCTAACTCTGAACACAATTTTTTTTTACCAAGAACACAATTTTTCTCTTTAATTTTTTTAAAGATTTTAGATAATATTTTACAAATTGTTTAATCATGTATGTTTAACGTGGAGAGTAACTGTATTAAATTTGTTTAACTATGGTTGAGTATGTTATTATTTCTTATTGTTTATTTAATATTTAGTTAAAGTATATATACTAATATGTGTTATTTGTTTTTTTTATTATTGTTTTTTTATTGTTACAGATGGCTAAATTATATTTGGTGGAAAAGAGTATGTTGGAGGATGAAACTTAACTCTTTTGGTATGTATGCCAATTTTATTTTAATCACAATTTTTGAATTATGTTTTATTTCGCATGTTTGAATTGTAAATTTTTAATTTTTGAATTCTGTTTTTTTGCAGGTTTGAATTGCAGGTATGAAGTGATCTATCTTAAAGTGATGGCTTAGAGTCCAAAATTTTGGAGTTAAATGTATTAGTTTTTGTTATCATCCTAAAATTGATGTGGAACCTATGTATTTAACAGTGTACCTATTCAGACTTTGATATATATATATATATATATATATATATATATATATATATATATGGAATTCAAAATATCAATTTATTGTCTCATATTTGATTTCTCTTATATTGTTTAATATGATACTGTTAATTTATGTTAATTTCTCAAAATATCATTTGATTGTTTCATATTTGATTTCTCAAAAGATTAATTTATGTTTTACGATACTGTTTTATAAGATTTGTTTAATGAGAGTTTCACTACGAAGCTTACAAGACTTTTTTCTTATTTTAGTAATATTGATTTTCTTTTTTAAGCTAGAATATGGTTTTCATATTATAACTTCTATCTTCATAGGACATTAATTTTGTGTTTATAACTTCTGTCTTTAAAAAGTGGCAAAGTTGTTAGTTTTGAACTAATGTTTTGTATATTCTCATTTTTAGAATGCATTAAATTAAGCATCAAATTCTTAAATACTTTTCTACTATGTATTAATTTAAATGCTTCATTTTATGTTCACCATGGACTGTTCAAAAACACATGATAAAATTCAACATATTTCATTGTGGACTGATAAAATTCAACATAAAGATGAACTCTTGGCTCTATCCTACTATGTATTAATTTAAATGCTTCCTTTTATGTTCACTGTGGACTGTTCAAAAACACAGATAAAATTCAACATATTTCATTGTGGACTGTTCTTGGGCCTATGGGGACTGATAAAATTCAACATATTTAATTTTGGACTAATAAAATTCAACATAGAGATAAACTCTTGGGCCTCTACTACTATGTATAAATTTAAATGTTTTTTTTTTTTTTTATGTTCACTGTGGACTGTTCAAAAGCACATGATAAAATTCAACATATTTCATTGTGGACTGATAAAATTCAACATAAAGATGAACTCTTGGGCCTATGGGGATTAAAATTACTCATTTCCTTTTCCATAAAAAAATTGATGGTTGCGGGAGATTCCAAGGTCACTATCGATTGGATAAATTCCAAATCCAACCTGAACTTGATATATCTCAACAACTGGAAAGACAAGATCAAAAGCTTAAATAATAGATTTGAATCTATCAAATTTATGCACGTACATAGACAGTTCAACAAAGTAACAGACTAAATCAGAAGCTTAAATAATATATTTGAATCTATCAAATTTATGCACGTACATAGACATTTCAACAAAGTAGCAGACAACCTCTCCAAAAAGGCACTCAAAGGAAATTCTGGTTGTGACTCTTTTATGAAGAAATTTTTGATGGAACTGTTGTATGTACATAAAAGTTTTACATTTTCTAGCTTGGATCTTTATAGATGTCCCTTTTTTGAATAATTTTGTATATGACACTAGATGTCTTTTTATAACTTTACTACAATGTAAAAATGTGGAAGGAAGGAAAGACTAAAGATCTTTTTTTATCATAACTTTCTAGATCCATATGTGACAAAATATTTCATTTGATTCTAATAGAATAACAATGAAATTGTTCTTTTCGTGTGAAAAAAAAAGAAAGAACTAAGAAAATTAGTTTAACAATGGGTTAGAAGACATAGAAAGAAAGAATCACTTGAACACATGGAATAATGAAGAAAGCCACTATAAATATTACAAAGTAAGAGAGACACACACAAGGGGATCTACACACACTTGAATTTGAACCTAGGAAATTTACATGGTCTTTATCATTTCGATATTTTCAGAGAGACATGGTCTCACATTTACATCAAAATCTCAATTTACATGAACATCTCAATGAAAGGTTTTAATGGTAATTGAATTCACCTTCTTTCTCATAAGAACAACTATGAGAAAACTACAAAGATGATAACAAAAGCACAAGAAGAGATAGAAGAGATATTGAGATCACTCATAATATTTTGTCTTGTCTTGATTTTACTTGCACTATGTTTATTTATATAAAATATTGGATGAATAATTTCAATATACCATTTTCTTGATTTCAAAAAAAATTATCAAATTTTATAGTTTCTTATGAAATTTCAAAATGAAATATTCAAAAAAACGTGAAATAAAAATTAAATTTTATAGTTCGTCAAATTTTATAGTTTCTTATGAAATTTCACAATGAAATATTCAAGAAAATGTGAAATAAAAATCATAGTTTCTCACTTATAATTTAAATTTTGTTTGATTTGGAAATATGGTTGAAAATAGTCAAAACAAGTCATCAAATTTAATATAAGTAAGCGATCTTCATTAAAATTTATATTGATATTAAAATTTATCAGAATTTAAAGTTTTTCTAAGCCATCAACAACCCCTTATAATGACATGGAAATGGGTCCTAGTTTTGATATGAAGTTATAATTTTCATATGAAAAAACATTGAACAATAAAATTGCAAATAATGAATGCATTTATCCTATATGTATTAAATTGGTTACATGCATTAAAGGATTTGTGTATATGATTTGGATAATTTGTAGGATTAAAGTATAATCATCCAAAGTATAGGTCAATTTAGGTTCCCTAGATACAATCTATAGGTTCTTCCCCGAAATTGTAAATAAGGCTTGGTAAACTTTATTTAATTCATCAAAAATATAACTTTTCTTAATTGAATCCAAACCATGAAAGTAAACTAAACTGGAAATGATTCTAGAATCATAGATATTCATAAATACATGTACTTTCAATGCAAAATATAAATTTCTGGAATGTACATGTGTCACTTGTTTAAAGAAATCGTAATGGTATTCCATCTTCAATTATTTGTTCATGATCGGCTTTGGGCATTTTCCATTTTATAACTTTTGTTTTTTTTCTTGATTGAACTTCTATTAACTTTATGTGCATTGCACATACCAAATGACTATATTGACAACTATTACATCTGACTGGTAGTCTTGAAAGTGCACATGAGTATTGGTATGATGGGTTTCTTGAAAACAATATCCTTTCAATACATTGGATCCTCTTTCATATATAAAACCGTTATCATCAAAATCTTTTAATAGTCTCATCTTTTGTTATGTGCATCACATCAAATAATATTTCACGTTTTCATTGTTGTCTACGGGTGCAACCATGGAAAAGAAATCTCCTGAAAATAATTGGATATATTGGACACCAAATAGTTCATGTTAGATTATCACACAAGTACATCTACAAGTTATTTGAAAAAATTTAAAAACATAAAAATTACCTTCTCTAACAAGATCAAAAACTTTATCGCCATCAACTGACATTGTAGTTTCATTTGATTCCATCTCCTCTGAGCTTGCAAGTGACATTTTTCCTTTTACATTAAGTTCAGTATGTCTCCAAGCTTTAACATATTCTGCATTTTTGTTTTCACAAATATCTATGGATTTTGTGTCCTCTATGCAAACTGAACAAAAACAAGACTCATTTCTTCTATCAAATGCAAACACATTTTGATAACGTTTTGTTTTAACTGAATGTATTTTTCGTGTCCCGTGTATTTTACTGGTGTCATATGGGAGTGATCTATTTACATCTTGGATTCCAACATACCAAAAAAACCTGCACAAGACAATAACTTGTTAACTTGAAATCTCTCAAGAAAATGATTGAAGATTGAATATAAATTTGAACACATTCAAATAAAAATATCATGTGTACATGTGTAACACATGTATATATAGACACATCTACGCATATCTCTTGACGGATTATATTCATGGATTAGTGCCATTTTGCACCATTCACCAACTTGTTCAATGTATTCAAATCAATTAGCATGAGGTTTCATCTGATACCTTCGAAGTTCTCGTTTTACACATGCCCCTGCATCGTCGTGCTTTCCTTTTCCATGACCAGTCCCAAAAAAATTCCAAAAATGTGTAATGTTTGATTTTTTATGATGACAACATAACCAATAGAATGATCGTGAATATTTTAACTAACCTGCACACCCATCTGACCATATCCAATGTCGATCGAATCTGATTTCGCCTTGTTTCAATGAATCATAAAATTTATCAAAACAATGTTGTACATAATGTGTGTCGTGTGATCGATCATCACTTATATAAACGTGATATTCTTTAATAACATGTTGATTGTCATTGGTGCTTTCTATGTTATCAAGAATTCGTTGAGAATGTCTATATAGAACGTAGACAAATATTGTGACTTGATCATAATGATAATATTCACTCTGTATTTCTTTTTGTGCAACGAATGTATATTTCTCTGCAAAATCAACTACAGACAAAATTGTCCCTAGTGGAAACACTTCATGGGATTGTTTAAATTTTAGGTCTTTCCATCGACCTCTATGTGAATGCTTGGTGTATTTATAAATTTCTTCCTCAAGCTTCTTCAAACAATCTATCACACAGATTTTATCTACTATCAAATCAATCCTTTTGGAAATAACATTTGAAGAATGCAGAGTTGTGTTGTTGATATATTCATATCTCTTCCAATTGACGGTTATATTAGAAAATGTTTGATCATTCATATCAATATTATACTTTGAGTGAAACAAACTTAGATTTCCACAACGATCACATTTCTTTCCACCAACACATTTTTTTTTGTAAAATAAATCATCACCTTCTCTTTCACATAGAATTTCAGATATAAAAGCACAGAATGCGAAAGGAGGAGGTAAACTTGGACATAAAGTTTTACCAAAATAAAAAAAAAAAAGTTTTGTAATACAACTCAAATTCCACATGATAACGACAATAACAATTGTCAACAGTGATGGGTCTAACAAACCATGGTTTTTGTTGCACAAATGTATTGATGGAAATTTTAACTTCTTTGTGCTCTTCTTTGAACTTAATGAAAAATTATATTTATGCCATTGGCAATATATGTTTTGGATGTTATTCATATTGTTTCTATGCTATTATTTGTCGCAACACATCCCTTGTATGTGGTGAAACACAATATTCCTCCAACCTATAACATCCCCATCGTTACGACTAAGCAAAGCATAAGTGCAATTTTTTTTTGTTTTTAGGAAATAAGCCGATGACGACAACAGATTAACCACACCACTGATGACGAATGTAAGCATGCAGTCCAGGCAACAGGAAACTATGACACCACACACCGACACAAGGAAAACTAGGCAAAACATGCATAGAACAACAAGGAGGAACAACTACCCGCCCGACGCAAACAAGACATGCCTACAAGCTAAGGGATGACATCCCCCTCCTGACACTACAACCTTGACTAACAAGACTAGAACCTCAAGGCGTGCGAACCAAATGCGTGAAGGTGTTCCACCCATGCGCCAAAGAAACTTACACCACTCGACAACACTCACACAAAAACACACCGACTCCGGCCAAGTTATTGTTTGACGCTCTCCAATAGGGCGCGCCATGATCCCCTCCTCATGAATCATGCCATCCCCAGGTGACAGACGCGTCAATAACCTTGACACCACACATCCTATCTGGACCGATGACTCTAGATAAATCCGATGCACTAGGACGAAACGACTGACAAGGAGACTACACCCATACCCCACTCAACAATGCAATAGAGGCAAGATGACTATAATAAAGGAAGAACTCAAGCTAGTACACAACTTAGTCAACAACCCAACCATTAATCACGTCTAAAAATTTTCAAAACTGACCATCTAATTTAACATCGGTTACTAATCTAATAGTAAGTCAATTTCGATTAGTCCATAAATTACAATTATAAATTAACATAAAAATCAACAAGTCTAATTGCAATTAAGTCCATGTATGCCAATCTAATTAACACTAAAAAGCGTATCAAGTGAGCAAGTATAAATCATAGTTTGGTCATTAACGTACCATCAATTTAATCTTCAATGCAATCATAGTTTAGAATGACATGTAAGACATTAACAATTATTACTATATAACAATTAATCGGTATAACTAGTCATTCCACTAAATCATCAGTAAATAAAGGATCAGAGGCTAGGCATTAAAACCTAATAGAATAATACAATCTTTTGATTGAAAAATATATAACATTTAATCACTATAATGACCATTCCAATAAATGATCACTACATAAAATGAAAGATCAGATGCTAGGCATTAAAAATTAATATAATAACATAGTGATTTGATTGAAAGATATATAACATTTAATTGCTACAACTATTACAGTGTTGCCTTGAAAATATAAACATTTAATCAAATATATAACATTGAAAATACAATCAAATATATAACATTTAATCAAAATACAATCAAATATATAACATTTAATCAACAATACAGTCAAATATATAACATTTAATCAAATGTATTACACAAACGCGTTGTCGTTAGAGCAGGTTGTTGTGCATTTAGGGATATAAATTTGCCTTGTCATCAAATGCAATTCGTGACTACCATTAATTAATATTGTAGACACAATAAATACCCTTATTTCCACTTAACCGGGAATCAACAAAACACAGGCTCAATAATAATATTTCGATTTCACTCCAAGAGCATCTCGCTGTCAATGACTTCAACGAATTTAAAAGAATAAAAAAATAAAAACCGCAATCATCTAGAAAGACAAATTCATGGTCATTAACATAAAACACAGTCAACTTAAAGGGAAACTCGTGGTCATTAAACAACAAGGCAGTCAACTAATCTAACACGCCTTCAAGGATACAAGTGAAATCACTGTACAAAGCGCAGTAGTAGGGGATTTACATTGTTGTCATTAAGATACAAGAAAAATCGATGTGAAAACATACCAGAATCGTTGTGCACAACGCACCAAAAGGAAACCACATGCCGACATCATTTAAAAGGAAAATCGCTGGGCAAAACGCACTAGGATGGAAACTACATTGTCATCAACATTTAAAAGAATATCATTGTGCAAAAACGCACCAGAATGGACACTACATTGCCGTCATCATTTAAAATAAAATCACTATGCCAACAACACACTAGAAGGAAATATATTCGCCCTCATAAATAAATAAGAAAAACGTTGTACATGCACACTAGAACGGATTTATTATTCACTGTCAATAGTAAATAAGCAAACGTTGTACATGCACACCAGAATGGATTTATTATTCACCATCAACAATAAATAAGAAAAAACGTTGTGTTTAAACTATCAAATTGCTCCTCAAATATTCACTCATTCATGAAGTCGTACATGTATAAAAATCACTCATATATGAAGTCACACATGTAACACAATAATAATTAGATCACATTCCTCGTTGTCATCAATATATAAGGGATCACAGTCAAATAATTATGAAAATGCAGTTAAGGAATAAATATAAATTGTGGGCATACCAATTTCGGGGTCTCTTAATGGACATTGTCACTCATTACATTTGTTGCCTCTTATCAATTATATGTCTAACAATGGTATGGATGTTCATTATGCAGGGAATTCTGTGTATCATGCCAAGAAAAATGCCCAGAAATAAAACGGTTGTCAACACATAAAAAACAGCCAAACCAGAAGACTCGGTGATAGTATGCCAAGAAGTCACAAAGACGAGGTGCATAGACAATCAATTAATCACAGAGGATAATTTCCATTAATAAAAATAAACGTAGAGTTAAGTGCATGGAGGGATCACAATGCAAATTTAAGTTTCCAACAATTAGTAAAAATGCAGAGTTGATTTATCCAGTAAAGATGTAGAGTTAAATTCAAGGTTAAGCCCTCAAGGCGCAGAGAACAAGAAACAAGCACAGAGATAAACCAACAAGGATACAAGACATCCATACACAAAGGTACTTTGCTAGAAGGCACAGGACAACAATCATCCAACGACAACAACAAAGGTAGACGGTTGACAGGAACATCCTTCGCTCATCATCCATGCACAGAAAAGCAAGGCGTTGAGATCCATAGGTCTATTAATGCCGAAGCTACGACCGTAGATCAGGCTCCTAGCCGACTGCTCAAGCGCAGACTGATGAGATAGGGACGAAGGAAAAAATAATCCGCAATCATTGCAATCAATAAACCTCAAGATGGTTGTTGGTCACTATAATTTCTTAATTAATTTCAAACAACCAAGTGAAACATAAATTATCAACCCAGGGAAGTCTTTTGTTTCAAAGATAGCTGCGCACTATATATGCTCAATTCCAAAAGCACTTAGTGTTGTAGTAAGGAAAATGATTCTACCTATTCTTGCTGGAATGAAATGAAGCTCTGGATTGAATCACAGGAAAGTAATCTCCCTATTGCAATTCTTTATGGTTCAAATTAAGAATCCAGGATTACATTTAAAATAACATTGCAATGGGTAAAAACAACTATCTTGCAATCAGAGAACAGGACCCTTACTCTCAAATAGAGACTCAGTGCTAAAACTCTTTTATAAAAGCAATAGTGCAGAAAACAATGAACTCTTATCTAACAGAAAACAAAGCACTTAGCTCCTTTCTGTCTAAGCAGGAGCCTTGAGCCTTACTTCTGTTTAGCACACTTGTGAGATTGAAGTCTACAGAGAAC
>ML807732.1:202214-240392 GCA_009831015.1 Picea engelmannii | reverse complement strand
TCGGTTTGACTGCTAGCTGTCAGGACTCGTGTTTCAGCATCGTGGCGGCCTCCTCTGTGTCTCAGCAACTGCACTTTTGAACTGAGTGATTGCTCCGTGTTTCGGCTTATGCGTCCTCAGATTGTGTAGCAGCTCCGTGTTTCAGCATCTGCATCTTCGGACTGTGTAGCAGCTTCCGTGTTTCAGCAGCTACTTAGATAGTTCTGTGTTTCAGCATCGACCTTGAATACTATTTTGCAAATATGGACACTTATGCGCTTCTAATCAATGGTTAGGTCAAAAAGTAATGTAAAGTATTATATAAAACAAATTAAACATATAGTGATGAGAAAGGACGTTGTATACCTTGGAGTGATCAGATGAAGTGATAATATGAGTCTGAATACAGGTGATGAAGGGTATAATAATGGCAAAAAGTATGGGCAAAAAGGGTACAATATGTGGTCCTAACAATGGTCAAGACATGCAGGGATCGAAGGCCATGGAAATCAATCAACATCAAGCTAAGGCTATGGGGAAATTTCAGTCATCAACTAGAATGCTAAGGCTATGGGGAAATTTTAGTCATCAAATAGAACACTAAGACTATCATATTCTTTACTTGATTAAGAAAACAGAACTGAAAGCATAAATCATACTAACCATCTGCCACGTAGAAATAAAGTGTCCCGTTGCCCAATCACCCACTCTGAGTTGATGTCCCGCGCACTCCGTGCAACTCCTTATTTCCGACCGATGAGACTTCACCGGTACCTCCCATCCAATGCTAGGGGTACTCTTCTTCCCCCTTAGCCCCCCGAGCTGCAAAGGGGCCACACACACTAACCAGAGAATCAACTAGCTCCCAGCTCGCCTTGCAAGGTCGAGCTACCACTCCTCACCGAGCTGGGTATCCCAACTCCCACAAGCTAAGTCAGTCAAGTAGATATTTCTGCAACGTAACGTTATGCAAACGGAATAGAGCCATCATCATTCTCCTCCCTCCATTATATAGAGTTTCAAAGTCCCTTACTTTCCCAAAATCCCATTTTATTTAATGTCTAATAATTTAATTCCTAAAAATCCTCCCTATACAAGTGTCACCCATCCCCTTCATTCCTCCATAAACTAATTTCATTAATTAATTAATTACCCCTATTTCCCTCACTCACTAAAGGCACTCCTAGAATCGCTCCTAGGTGTCCCCATATCCCCTTACGAGTTTTAATGACTTTCCCCCTTATAAATTTACTAGTTAAGGTTAAATTAGAAAGTTCTTAAATGCCAGATACCTTACTAAGTTAGGCTATCTGCTTTTTCCCTTGTGTTTCCCCTTTCTTTTTATGTTTCCCTCTTTTTCCTAGTTTCCTAATTATTTTAGATTTCCCTCTTTCCCCTTTTTATTTAAACTCAAAAAGGCATGTGCAAAAACTTACCCTTTTCCCTTTTCCTTTTTAATGAATAAACTTTTAATTAGCATAATATATTAAAACAATTATTTCCCTTTTTAAATTTTATCCCAAAATATTTTTATAAATCAATTTAATTGCTTACCCCCTTGTTGTCACAAGATTAATCATTATCTCTCTCTCTCTCTATATATAGATAGATAGATAAAAATTTTATCACAAGTATAATTTAGACCTAGACTTTATTTTCCTAGGCTGGAAAACATTTTATTAGGGGAAAAGTTTTAAATCTTCCTTAACACGTTATTCGTCCTAAAGCCATCTAGGTTTATCTAATGATTAAATAACAACGCGATGTGCCCTTCAGGACGCACTAGGTTCTCCAAGGGTGCCACTCGCCTCTTTCTGTTTCTCTTGCACAACATGCCCTTCAGGACGCACTACGTGCTCCAAGGGTGCCACTCGTCTCTTTCCATTTTTCTTGCGCGATGGTCCCTTAAGGATGCACCACGTGCTCCAAGTGTGCCACTTGCCTCTTGACTGACTTGGTAGACATCAAAAACCCCTGGAGTAATACTCCAGGTGATCTTGTGGGAGAGTAAGGGTCTCTAAGGAATAAGGTCCCTGCTTTATTGCGTGCCCCTTAGAATCATCGTGATTGACTATCATAGTCTGCCCTCACGACATCCTAGGTCCTCTCGAACTAGGTAATCGTTAACCTATAGTTCGAGCCATGGCAGGAGTGCTAGTAGGCTATGGCAGGACTGTTGTCCACACCTCTCTCTCAACATCTCTAGTAGTCCTGCGTGACCCCTCTACTCCACATGTGAGTCTGGTCGGCAAGCTATCGTCACCCTGCATCATCAAGGAATCATGTCAAAAATATATCCATAATCATATCATCTAATCAGATGCACTAATATCACATATAAAACAATCAAACCCCAATAGTTCACTCCCCGACTCGATCCAGAGTCCAAGGGGTTCCATCAATGCCTTGACATCCTCGAGGTCCAAAATCCTGCACACTTAGTAAAACCGAGTCAATAACAACTGTCTATGTCAATGCAGAAAAACAACATGTCATCAACCCATGACGTCTCATAACCAAAATCAAATGTTTTAATAGCATAATAATCCAGATCAGTTGCGAGCAAGTGTCCTCAAAGAATAAGTTCTCTCAGTGCGCAAGAGCAAGATGTTACATACACCCCCTCTTGGTCTAAACTTCGTCCTGAAGTTTCACAGTATAGGTGCCGAAATAATGTGTATCACAGTATCATAAGTCTATCTATAAAACAAAAATGGAAACTGCTGGCGCATATCATATGCGTCCTCCCAGGTTGTCAAGTACGGACTATAGCTGTCCCACTATACCTTGACCTACTCTATTGTTCAATGCCATAGCTTTCAAATGCGATGATCCAAGATGCGTATCATCTCAGCCATGACCTCCCCCTCATATGATACCTGCAAGGAACTCATGTCAATAACATGTGTAGGATCACTAATATAATGTCTCAAAATAGATACGTGAAAAACATCGTGCACATGCCTCAAGGAATCGGGAAAGGCTAGTCGATAGGCCACGGGCCCCTTTCTTTCCACAATCTCGAAAGGTCCCACGAACCTAGGAGAGATTTTTTCTCCCTTTCCAAAGTTGATCGAACTCTTATGCGGTTTAACCTACAAGAAGACTCAATTTCCAACCTTGTAACTACGGTCGACATGATGCGCATCGGCATAACTCTTATGCCGATCCTGTTCTTCTTTAATCCTTTATCTTATGGTTTCCATTTTCTCTTCCATTTCTTGGATCGCTTCTGATCCCACCAGGATCCTATCCTCAAGCCTATCCCAACTCAAAGGCGTCTGACACAGTCGCCCGTAAAGAAATTCGAATGGCGCCATCTCAATGGTGTTTTGGTAACTATTGTTATAAGCGAATTTCACCAGTGGCAAGAATTCTTCCCAACGCTTTTGTTGGTCCATCACGCACATGCCCAACATGTCCTCCAAGGTCTGGTTTGTTCATTCGGTATTCCTGTCAGTATCTGGGTGATATGTAGAACTGAAGTTAAGTTGGGTTCCCAAGGCCTCTTGGAAACTCGTCCAAAATCGTCTAGTAAACACTGATCCCCGATCGGATATAATCCTCTTAGGCACACCAGGAAGCCTCACAATCTCACTGATGAAAACTCTAGCTATGTTAGGCACCTGATACATCGTACGCACAAGAATAAAGTGAGCACTCTTTGTCAGAGTGTCTACTACTACGAAAATCGAGTCGTGTCTCCTTGTTGTCTGTGGCAATCCAAAAATAAAATCCATCAAAATAACCTCCCATTTAGATTCTGGAATAGCGTGTGGTTGTATTAATCCTGTTGGGTGTCTATGTTCAACCTTTACTTGCTGACATTCTAGACATATGGCCACAAAATTGACTATGTCTACCTTCATTACTTTCCAGAAGAATAAGGGTTTAAGGTCCACCCTCATCTTCGTGACTCCCGGGTGAGCCATGTAGACTTCTCTATGAGCCTCGCTTAGGATCAATCTCCTCAACTTGTCGTTTGGTGGTACGTAAATCCGATTTTTAAACCTCAATAATCCATCGTCGTCAAACGTAAATCCTTCAAATCTTGGTACCATCATTGTGTTTTGTTCGATGAAACCCTCAACCTCTTTGTACCAGTTATTGTCACACTGTAAATTTAGAATTCTTTCAGGAAGATTCCTCTAAAGAGGCAACACCGAAAATATGCGTGGTCTCTGATTCAATGCGTCTACCACTCGATTCACTGTTCCTTTTATGTAAGTAATCTCGAACTCATACTCGCTAAGCAATTTCAACCAACATCATTGTTGCGTGTTCATGTCGCTTTGCGTAAATATGTGTTGTAGTCCACAGTGGTCCGTCTTTAGTTCAAATTTTCATCCAACAAGGTAGTGTCTCCAAACCTTCAAGGCATAAACAATGGCTAACAACTCCAAATTATACATCGCATAGTTCTCCTCATTCCTTCTCAGTTTCCTCGAGATGTAAGCATTCACTCGACTGTCTTGCATCAAGACTCCACCTAAGCCTTCCTTGGATGCGTCAGTGCATACCAAGAAGTCCACATCCATGTCAGGGACCTTTAGTATTGGTATTGTTGTCAACAACTCCTTAAGCCTCCGAAATGCTTCTGTGCATTTCTCGGTCCAAACAAACTTCTTGTTCTTCTTCTGCAATTTCGTGATCGAATTTGCTATCTTCGAAAATCCCTCGACGAACCGTTGATAGTATCCTGCTAAACCCATGAAGCTACGTGCTTCCGGGACATTCATCAGTGTAGGCCATTCCATAATAGCCTCGACCTTTGCTGGATCCATGGCGATACCTTCACCGGAGATGACATGCCCTACGTAGTGAATCCTCGATTGATAAAATGAGCATTTGGACAACTTCCCATACAATTTGTGCTCTCTCAGACATTGTAGTACCAAGCACAAGTGCTCATCAAGCTCCTCATTCATTCGAGAGTAAATCAAAATATCGTCAATGAATACGTGGACAAACTTGTCCAAGTACTCGCAAAACACCCCGTTCATCAAACTCATAAATACCCCTGGGGCTTTTGTCAGTCCAAAGGGTAAAATAGTAAACTCAAAATGTCCAAACCTCATCTTAAAGGTGGTCTTAGGGACATCATCATCCTTGATCCGTAACTGGTGATACCCTGATCGCAAATCGATCTTTGAGAACACCATCACACCCTTCATTTGATCAAACAGATCATCAATCCTCGGCAACAGATATTGATTCTTGATTGTTGCCTTGTTCAATTGACAGTAGTCAATGCATATCCTCCACAACCCATCCTTCTTTCATATGAAAATAACAGGTGCACCCCACGGTGACACACTTGGACGTATCAATCCCGGGTCCAACAATTCCTTCAATTTCATTCTCAACTCTTGTAACTCTGGGGTCGACATCCGATAAGGCATTCTCGCTATTGGTTCAGTCCCTAGTTTTAGGTCTATAGTAAACTCCAACACCCTCTCTAGTGGAATCCCAAGTAACTCCTTCGGAAAGACGTCTGCAAATTCTCTCACCACCGAAAGGTGTTCAAGACCTTCCACTACTCCCTTCTCGTTTAACGCAAGGATCGCATAAAGCTTGCACCCCTTGAGCATGCTCTTTTGTAGCTGTAAGGAAGAGATGAACCTCAGGGAAACTCCCTAGTTATGACCTACAATCACGCGTATTTTTCCCTCATCATCGACCAAGCTCAATTGTTTCATCTTACAGTTGAGTATCGCCTCATGCGATTCCAACTAGTCCATACCAATCACGACGTCATAAGATCCTAATATTGTGACGTACAGGTTATCCCTGGTAACAAACTCTCCCAGGTTAAGGGTACAACCTGTAACCTTTCCTCCAACCTTCTTTTTGGCTTCTGAAGCCATCTCTACGAATCTAAAATCATCATGTTCGACTTCCTTTACCTTAATCATTTTTATCACTGCACCAGAAATGAAACTCTCAGTAGCACCAGGATCTATCAAAATACTAAGTGTCTGGTCAGCAATGGTACCTGACGTCTCGAGCACAGTCGACTGGTTCTCTTCTTGTCGGTTATTCACCATTGCATGAATCTGATGGGCCTTGCCCAAATCTCCCACGGTAGTGGCTCTGGCTGATCCAGATGCTCTAGTCCTCTCCACGAGGAAGTCACACTGGTAGTATGGCTCCCACACGTCCAACGCCCCTTCTTTGGTCCAGTACTCCTGGTACCCGAAGTAGAAGATGACGGCCCATCGGCCAGGAATCCTGGTCGGTGTCGTTGAACGGGCCTAAACTATTGTTGTTGCGGTCGACGCTGCTGTTGATGCTGCGGTCCCCGATAAGGTGTCTGTTTCTGAGGCACTGGTCATTGAGGTGTAGTGTAAGTGGATCCCCTCTAGAAGCCATGATATCTTGGCGTATGTCTGGCTAGTGTCTAATGTTGTTGTGCACCCGATGACACCTGCCCTGCTGGTCTCGCTAGAGTCCTGCTCTGACCCCTGCTGATAAGCTCCTCCTCTACTATGAGGGCCTTCTGGATGACATCATGCAAGTTTTAAGGCATCAGAATCCTAAAGTTTGCATATATGCTGCCATTAAGGTCGAACACAAACCTGTTGACCTTAAGTTTCTCAGTATTAAGATGCAGAGCATATCGAAGCAACTCCATGAAATGGGCCTCATACTCGGGCACTGTACGACCACCCTGTCGTAAGGCGTTGAACTCATTGAGCTGACGCTCAATGAATTCCTCTGATAGGTACCTCTCTTGGAACCATTCCTCAAACAATTCCCATGACACGTCTTCGACAACCATGTTTAGTTGTGGAAGGAGCGTCTTCAACCATATAAGAGCGCTCCCCTTTAGTTGAAATACCACCATGCAGACCTTCATGTTGGAGGTATAGTCACGAAATGAAAAGCACATCGCCATATTCTCCAACCATGCCTTGGCGGCTGTGCCATCCGGGGCACCAAAGAACTCAAGAAATTTGACCTTCTCAAGTTCACAGTGAATGCTACTCGCACCCACCGGAGCGCGCGGTGGATCCTCAGGGGGTGTCGACACCTTGGCCTCATCTCTGTCCAAATGTCTTATTAGTGCCTCAGACATCCGCTGAAAAGACCTCATCAGCCCAACCACGTCACCCACCACTATTTGCTCCTGCCCGACAACATGTTCGTCTCCCTGGGGGTTGGACCCCTCAACCATGGATGTTGTTGGAGGCGTTGCGCCTCCTCCTCTAGCACCTCTTCGTCTGCCTCCGCAGAGTCCTCTAACCATGATTACCTGCACGGATACAAGTCAACTCAATTAGAAACATTATAATAAAATCATAACAAAGAAATCCATAGTGATCCCAAGTCATGGGTTGAACCCACTCTGATACCATATGTAACGTCCCCATCGTTACGACTAAGCGAAGCAAAAGTGCATTTTTTTTTTGTTTTTAGGAAAGAAGGCGACAAAGACAACAGTTTAACCACACCACTGATGACAAATGCAAGCATGCAGTCCAGGCAACAGGCAACTATGACACCATGCACCAGCACAAGGGAAACTGGGCGAAACATGTGTAGAACAACAAGGAGGAATGACTACCCGCCCAACGCAACCAAGACATGCCTACAAGCTAAGGGACGACATCCCCCTCTCGACACGACGACCTTAATGAAAAAGACTAGAACCTCAAGGCGTGCGAACCAAACGCGTGAAGGCGTTCCACCCATGCTCAACAACACTCACACAAAACACACCGACTCCGGCCAAGTTCTTGTTTGACGCTCTCCAATAGGGTGTGACATGATCTCGTCCTCAGGAATCATGTCGTCCCAAGGTGACAAACGTGTCAATAACCTTGGCACCACACATCCTATCTAGACTGAGGACTCTAGATAAATCCGACGCGCTAGGACGAAATGACTAACAAGGAGACTACACCCATACCCCACTCAACAAGGAAATAGAGGCAAGATGACTACAATAAAGGAAGAATTCGAGCCAATACGCAACTTCGTCAACAACTCAACCATTAATCACGTCTAAAATTTGTCAAAATTGACCATCTATTTTAACATCGGTTACTAATCTAAAAGTAAGTCAATTTTGATTAGTCCATAAATTACAATTCTAAATTAACATAAAAATCAACAAGTCTAATTGCAATTAAGTCCATGTACGCTAATCTAATTAACACTAAAAAACGTATCAAGTGAGCAATTCTAAATCATAGTTTGGTCATTAACGTACCATCAATTTAATCTTAAATGCAATCATAGTTTGGAATGACATGTAAGACATTAACAATTATTACTATATAACATTTAATCGGTATAACTAGTCATTCCACTAAATGATCAGTAAATAAAGGATCAAAGTCTAGGCATTAAAACCTAATAGAATAATACAATATTTTGATTGAAAAATATATATCATTTAATCACTATAATGACCATTCCACTAAATGGTCACTACATAAAATGAAAGATCAGATGCTAGGCATTAAAACTTAATATAATAACACAATGATTTGCTTGAAAGATATATAACATTTAATCGCTACAACTATTACAGTATTGCCTTGAAAATATAAAATTTAATCAAATATATAACATTGAAAATACAATCAAATATAATAAAAAATACAATCAAATATATAACATTTAATCAACAATACAATCAAATATATAACATTTAATCAAATGTATTACACAAACGCGTTGTCGTTAGAGCAGGTTGTTGTGCATTTAAGGATATCAATTTGCCTTGTCATCAAATGCAATTCGTGACTACCATTAATTAATATTGCAGACACAATAAATACCCTTCTTTCCACTTAACCGGGAATCAATGAAACACAGGCTCAATAAAAATATTTAAAAGCATAGAAAAATAAAAACCGTAGTCATCTAGAAAGGAAAATTCATGGTCATTAACATCAAACACAATCAACTTAAAGGGAAACTCTTGGTCATTAAACAAAAATGCATTCAACTAATCTAACACGCCTTCAAGGATACCGGTGGAATCGATGTACAAAGCGCACCAGTAGGGGATTTACATTGTTGTCATTAAGATACAAGCAAAATCGATGTGAAAACATACCAGAATCGTTGTGCACAATGCACCAGAAGGGAACCACATGCCGACATCATTTAAAAGTAAAATCACTGGGAAAAATGCACCAGGATATAAACTACATTGTCGTCAACATTTAAAAGAAGATCACTGTGAAAAAACACACCAAAATGGACACTACATTGCAGTCATCATTTAAAAGAAAATCATTGTGCCAACAACGCACCAGAAGGAAATATATTTTCCCTCATAAATAAATAAGAAAAATGTTGTACATGCACACCAGAACGAATTTATTATTCACCGTCAACAGTAAATAAGCAAACGATGTACATGCACACTAGAATGGATTTATTATTCACTGTCAAAAGTAAATAAGAAAAAACGTTGTTTTAAACTATCAACTTGCTCCTCAAATATTCGCTCATTCATGAAGTTGCACATGTATAAAAATCACTCATATATGAAGTCGCACATGTAAAAAAATAATAAGTAGATCACAGTCCTCATTGTCGTCAATATATAAGGGATCGCAGTCAAATAATTATGAAAATGCAGTTAAGGAATAAATATAAATTGTGGGCATACCAATTTCGGGGTCTCCTAATGAACATTGTTGATCATTACATTTTCTGCCTCTTATCAATTCTATGTCTAATAATGGTCTGGATGTTCATTATGCAGGGAATTCTGTGTATCATGCCAAGAAAAACACCCATAAATAAAACGATTGTCAACACATAAAACACAACCAAACCAGAAGACGCGGGGATAGTATGCCAAGAAGTCATAGAGACGAGGTGCAGAGACAATCAATCAATCACAGAGGATAATTTACATCAATAAAAATAAACCCAGAGTTAAGTGCAGGGAGGGATCACAATGCAGATTTAAGTTTCCAACAATCAGTAAAAATGCAGAGTTGATTTATCCAGCAAAGACGTAGAGTTAAATTCAAGGTTAAGCCCTCAAGGCGCGGAGAACAAGAAACAAGCGCAGAGATAAATCAACAAGGACACAATACATCCATATGCAGAGGTACTTTTCTAGAAGGCACAAGAAAACAATCAACCAAGGTCAACAACAGAGGTAGACAGCTGACAGGAACATCCTTCGCTCATCATCCATGCATAGAAAAGTAGGGCGTTGAGATCCATAGTTCTATTAATGCCAAAGAGACGACCACAGATCAGGCTCCTGGTCGACTTCTCATGCATAGACTGATGAGCTAGGGATGAAAGCAAAAATAATCCGCAATCATCGCAATCAATAAACCTCAGGACGGTCAAGACATGTAAGGATCGAAGGCCATGGGAAATCAGTCAACATCAAGCTAAGGCTATGGGAAAATTTCAGTCATTAACTAGAATGTTAAGACTATCATATTCTTTACTTGATTAAGCAAACATAACTGAAAGCATAAATCATACAAACCATCTACCACGCAGAAATAAATGAAGCGTACCGTTGCCCAAACGCCCACTCTGAGTTGATTTCCCGCGCGCTCCGTGCAACTCTCGTTTTCCGACTGATGAGACTTCATCGGTACCTCCCAGCCAATGCTAGGGGTACTCTTCTTCGCCCTTAGCCTCCCAAGCCTCAAAGGGGCCACACACACTAACCAGAGAGTCAACTAGCTCCCAGCTCGCCTCGCAAGGCCGAGCTACCACTCCTCACCGAGCTGGGTATCCCAACTCCCACAAGCTAAGTCAGTTAAGTAGAGATTTTTGTAGCGTAATGTTACACAAACAGAAGAGATCCATCATCATTCTCCTCCCTCCATTATATAGAGTTTCAAAGTCCCTTACTTTCCCAAAATCCCATTTTATTTAATGTCTAATAATTTAATTCATAAAAATCCTCCTTGTACAAGTGTCACCCATCCCCTTCATTCCTCCATAAACTAATTTCATTAATTAATTAATTACTCCTATTTCCCTCACTCACCTAAAGGCACTCCTAGAATCGCTCCTAGGTGTCCCCATATCCCCTTACAAGTTCTAATGACTTTCTCCCTTATTAATTTACTATTTGAGGTTAAATTAGAAAGTTCTTAAGTGCTAGATACCTTACTAAGTTAGGCTATCTTCTTTTTCCCTTGTGTTTGCCCTTTCTTTTTATGTTTCCCGCTTTTTCCTAGTTTCCTAATTATTTTAGATTTCCCTCTTTCCCCTTTTTATTTAAACTCAAAAAGGCATGTGTAAAAACTTTCTCTTTTTCCCTTTTTCTTTTTAATGAATAAATTTTTAATTAGCATAATATAGTAAAACAATTATTTCCCTTTTTAAATTTTATCCCAAAAGATTTTTATAAATCAATTTAATTGCTTACCCCCTTCTTGTCAGAATATTAATCATTATTATATACATATATATATAATTTATCACAAGTATAATTTAGACCTAGACTTTATTTTCCTAGGATGGGAAACATTTTATTAGGGGAAAAGTTTTAAATCTTCCTTAACACGTTATTCGTCCTAAATCCATCTAGGTTTATCTAATTATTAAATAACAACGCGATGTGCCCTTCAGGACGCACTAGGTGCTCCAAGGGTGCCACTCGCCTCTTTCTGTTTCTCTTGTGCGACATGCCCTTTAGGACGCACTACATGCTCCAAGGGTGCCACTCGTCTCTTTCCATTTTTCTTGCGTGATGTGCCCTTCAGGACACACCACATTCTCCAAGGGTGCCACTCGCCTCTTGACTGACTTGGTAGACATAAAAAACCCCTGGAGTAATACTCCACCATGTGAGCTTGTGGGAGACTAAGGGCCTCTAAGGAATAAGGCCCCTACCTTATTGCGCGCCCTTTAGAATCATCATGAGCGACTATCGCAATCTGCCCGCATGGCATCGTAGGTCCTCTCGAACTAGGTAATCGTTAACCTACAAGTCGAGCCACAACAAGAGTGCTAGTAGGCTATGGTAGGGATGTTGTCCACACCTCTCCCTCAACATCTCTGGTAGTCCTGCATGACCCATCTACTCCACATGTGAGTCTGGTCGGCAAGCTATCATCAGCCTTCATCATCAATGAATCATGTTAGAAATATATCCATAATCATATCATCTAATCAGATGCACTAATATCACATATAAAACAATCAAACCCCAATAGTTCACTCCTCGACTCGATCCAGAGTCCAAGGGGTTCCATCGATGCCTATGCATCCTCGAGGTCCAAAATCCTGCACACTCAGTAAAACCGAGTCAATAGCACCTGTCTATGTCAATGCAACAAAACAACATGTCATCAACCCATGACGCCTCATAATCAAAATCAATGTTTTAATAGCATAATAATCTGGATCACTTGTGAGCAAGTGTGCTCAAAGAATAAGTTCGCTCAGTGTGCAAGAGCAGGATGCTACACAACCAACAATTACAGGCCAATTCTTTAACATTTTGTGCAAGTCTATCTTTGTAGGGTTTCTAAAAATCACTGTCCAACAAGCCAGTTCATCATTCGCATCTATTTGCAATCGAAATTTTCAATGTTTGTGCATTTTTTTTCTTGACATTCCCATCGTTTTTGTATTGTGTTGTGTCAAACGGTCTTTTATATTGCGAGATGAAACAATTGTTGTTTGGATCGCTCTACGTGCAACACTGACATCTTTTTTTCGAGATTTTCCAAAATCTTTTAATACACTAGTTATATTGTCAAAGACATTATGTTTCACCTTTATATCTTTTGTCAACTTTTGAATACCCAATAATGATGTAGCTTCTTTTAACTTTCTTGACTTTATTAGACACAGTAAAAGTTGAGCTTGTATTGTTATTAATTCATCTTTGAAAAAAATATTATACATATTCTTAGTTTGATATCTTATATAATGCTTAGCTTTTTTCTTCTCAAATTTGTCAGTATCAACATTTTATAATATTGCATAATCAATGTTGATAGATTCTCCTGCATATTTCAATTTAAAGTTTATATTAAAAAAACAAAACCCGAACATAAATTCACTAAACTATATATACAAGTGTTCATCTTGTATTATCTAAATTTATGTACATACCTATAGGTGATTCAACTTATGCTTCAATTTCGGTTTCAACGTCTTCTGCTTCAATTTCGGTTTCAACTTCTTCTTTGACATTATGAGACAAATCTATTTATGTTTTTTGAAAAACATCAAATTGTACAATTACAATCAATTATATTAAACAATATTTTAAATTTGAATTCTATACTTTTAATATAGACAATATGTGCATGCATACCTGGTTGGACTTCTTCATGTTGAAAATCTCTATTTACATTATCATCATTTCTTTCTTGAATATTTGCACGTTCTCATTTCTTTCTCCAATAATGCTCTTTCCTTTGTTTGTTATGGAGAGTGTCATATCGAGTGCGATCAAATTTTCTCTTACGCAAACTTTTGTTTCCCATGACTTTTATAGTTATCTGTAAAAGATATGTTCAATAAAGACTTCACCTTGAAAAAATGCTCAACATTTATCTTTCAACATATAAATTGTTATTCCAATAAAAACTTGAACAAACATCAATTACCTTATTCAGCAAAAACCAAAAAGATGATTTGAAACTTTGTTTAGGTGCTCTAGAAAACCATCAAACAAGCGATGAATTGGGTTAAATGTGTTCAGTCGAAAGTGTATTTATATGATTTGGCGTGAAATGAAACGATACGAAATGTCTTTTCATTTTTTCCAACCAACGGAATTCGCTCAACCATCTTTCAACCAAAAACCTTGGAAATCGTTTAGTTTTGACGGTTTTCGTTAGAATTTAGTCTTTCGGCTGAAAGAATATTTTTTCGTCCGAAATAATATTTCGGCCGAAAACTAGAAATTGGGACTGTCTACAAAAACCAGAGAATTTCCCCAAGCTTACCTGAACTTTGGAGGTTGCAGACTCCTAAAAATACTTAGAATTTGGTTTCGCAAATGACACCAACATTTGCAAAATTGAATCTACTTTCAATTCCTATAATTTGTTTTCCTTTTCATTATTTTTATCTATTTTTTTTTTTAAAGTCGCTGCATAATATTTCTAGCAGACATTATTATTCAATGAAATGAAATATATGTATCTCTAAAAATACACAGTGAAAAATTTAGAAAAAATTATATTCATAATCCTTAAACTGTTCTTTTCAAAAGGGTATTTTTAGATTTTATTTTTAAGTAAAAATTAAGATAGATACAAGGTGGAGGAAAACATGTGTCTAAAATCTGCAACGTTTTCAGCTTGGTCAAATTCAAAAAATTCTAGAAATTATAATATTCATCCGTTAGATTCAAAATTATAGTCATAATAAAATAAAGTCTCTGTAGATTGTTGAAATATATTTCATTTGTTAAAAAACATAAGTTTAATAATAGATACATTGTTGGAGGAAAAAATAACTCATTATCATTCATTTCATGTTTAAGGAACATACTGTTAAACAATTGTCAAATTGACATATCAAATCTTAATAAACAAAAATTGAAAAATAGTCATTCGAAAGCTAACAAAACTCTTCACATGTTTTTTTTTTACGATAAAGTGAAATTCTAAATAAAAATAATAATTTTGTATGCCCGAAGTTGAAGAACTTGTGAAAATACAATTTTTTTCTCATAAAACAAGCAAAATAGACACCCATCTTTATGATTTCACCCTTATACTCTTAATCTTGTTGTGGGGGAGACAACTAGAATTCTCAGTGCCCTTGGGCACTTGTGTGTTTCAACAAACATCATCCTTCCTCTTGCACATGACCTACCTAAAGTCCTCGATGATTCTACAGTGGTTGCCACACCCAAGACTTAATTGACTCTCAAGAGAAGTAGTTGGTAGCTTGGTCACTCAAATAGATTATGTAGTTGATGACATGTTTGATCCTTAATTTTTGTTAAATAGTTTATGTGATTTTTTTTTATGTTTTATTATTACATTAATATAAACAAATATATGCCCCTGGGGTGTAGGGTGATCGATGATGAAGTGTATTGTTAAGGCACTCGATTATGTGAAGTTATTGGTCCGAAACCCTAGCTTACCTTGTGTGTCGTGTATGGGGCATCTTAGGAACACTTGGAGGTTATAGTGGTAACATTCAAATAACATGTTCTCGTGTCATGTGAATATGTGCTCAACTAGTTATTGATTTTTCCCCGCACACAATTATATATATATATATATATATATATATATATATATATATATATATATATATATATATATATGATTGAAAAAAATTTGGTTGGAGAGTTATATATTTTAGTTGAAATTATCCTTTTCATTATGAAAAAGGAAATTTGACATTTTTTAAAATAAAAATGTTATGAAATTGATCACAACAATTTTGATACTTTAAAACAATCATTATTGTGAAAAAAAAATAGATTTTCTATTTTTTCTATACATTTTAATGATAAGTTAAGTATTCTTCAAAATGTATTCATTTAAAGTTAAAAAAATATGTAATTATAAAAAATATTTTTAAATTTGTTTAATATTTTTAAAATTTTAATATTGTATTAAAGATATTATAATGTGTTTCCGTTAATTTGTTTTATTTATATATTAATTTAATATAATATAATATACAAAACTAAAAATTTAATAATAATAAATTTAATGTGAATTAAATAATAATTATTTATAAATTTTTATATATAAATAATTTCTTAAAAATAAAATGATGATGATGATGGTTAACGTCCACTGAGACTAAAATTGGTCTATCAAACCTTAAAAAATATAAGAGATTACTTAGATTTCTTTATAATATTATTTCAATGCTTAAAAAACATTAGGAGAAGCGTTCTAGTATTAGTATAGTTTTGATGACTTAGAAGGCTAGGACGGTCGGTATTATGACATATATTTTGAAATGAGGTCTAATTTGGGTATATACAAGGAACTGAAGGAGAAATTGCTTTTCATCTTCAACCTTCTTAATGTCATAAGGGTGATGTATTCTTTCATGCCATGGTGTTTTGGGGATTGTCCAACGTCCAAGTTCACTATGTTTTAATTTTAACAATATTGATTCTCTTTTTAACACTAGTCAAAACAGAGAGACACTTTTGATCTTCAAGATTAGGGTTAACCACCTCCTTATAATATCTTAATTTTATTTTATCCTCTAATTCTTTATTGCACCATAGATTCTCATTAAATTTAGCTTGAACAATATTTTTAATATCATCAATATTCTGGAAAATAACTTCTTCTTTTATTCCCCAATGATTTAGCTAAGACTTGGCATCATTATAACATCCCCTCTTGAACCATTGGTGATTTTGGCTAGAGTCAGAAGCAATTTAGGGGAGCCTCTTGTTATCCATGTTGTTTATCTTATTCTTGTAAATTAAGTACCTAATCATAGTTTTGTTCTCAATGGGGGAAAGGCTCTCGCTTCTATGAGGAAGATAAGATAGGGTGTATTACCTTTATTTTGAGATTATAAGTTATAAAAATATATTGGATCTATTATATCTTTCTCCAGGATTCTCGAGAGATATTGCATCCACAAACTTTACATCCATACAAGATAACATGAGTGACAAGAGTCTCAAAGAGGAGTTTGTTCTTATCCCATAAACAAAGGTTTTCTAATTTACAATTATTTTCAAGCCCTCAATAATCTTTCCACCCACCATTTATCATTTTCTCAATGCTATAGTTCCAATTGAACTTGTGATAAATATCAATTCCAAGATACTTGTACAAAGAGACTTCCTCCAAGGTACTATTGTCATATACGTAAGTATCATAGATGATCTTGTTGGATTTAATTATCATAACCTTGATTTTGTCAATGTTCGTAGTCATTCTTGTAATAATGAAGAAGTCCTTGAAAATACTAAACTACTTTAATTTTAAATTTTTTAAACCCTAAAAAATATTGTATATATTAAATTTGGAATATTTTTTTTACTTACAACAAAGTTTTGATTTTTTTTGAATAAATTTCCTTTCGTTCAAAAATAGAATCATTTGATTTTTCTTTCCTTGTGATTTTTATGATAATTCTATTATTAACAAGTGTTGTGTGGCAGCTTAGTCCCTGCCAAGTAGATTTGGAAATGGAGATGATAGTTGGAACCTTATAATTATTGATGATGATGATTATTGACATCCACTGAAATCAATCAGTATAAACACGTTAAAAGATGGGCATAGATGAGGATTATTGTTAAAAAAACTAAAATTAACAATATGCTAAGTAAAGGCTAATTAAAATAGATCTTTAACAATAAGCAAATCAAAGTTTAAATATGTAAAATTAAATGAGAATTATATATATATATATATATATATATATATATATATATATATATATTAAAACTTATGTTCAATTGTTTTTTAGAAATCAAATGATAAAAAAATTTAAATGTTAAAACTTATGTTGAAATTTCATTGAATACATATACACTAAGACATTGAAAATATAACTTATATCTAGGTAAAATCATGAAGCCAGGTAACACTTTTGTGAGAATTGGGTCTCCAAAATTCCTTGCGACATTTTTTTGGCCGAACTCTTTTTTCTTTCTGCCGAAAGAAAGGATTTTTTGGCCGAAACATTGTTCGGCCGAAAGTTTGCATGTCAAATCAAACGGTGCCCTTGATAGTTGTGTACAAGATTTTTCAGATGATTGTTTTTCCTGCAGTAAGAATATTTCGGCTGAAAGGTTTATTTTTAACGGAATCCATTAAAAATAAACCTTTCGGCCGAAATATTATTTCGGCCGAAAACTAAAAATTGGGACTGTATTCAGAAACCAGAGAATTCCCCCAAGCTTACATGAACTTTGGAGGTTGCAGACTCCTGCAAATACTCAGAATTTGGTTTCGAAAATGACACCAACATTTCCAAAATTGAATCTACTTTCAATTCCTATAATTTGTTTTCATTTTCTTTATTTTTATCTAATTTTATTTAATATTTTTAAAAAATTACTACATAATATTTTCAGTAGACATTATGATTCGGTAAAATGAAATATCAGTATCCCTAAAAATATACAGTGAAAAATTTAGAAAAAAATATATTCATAATCCTTAATCTGTTCTTTTAAAAAGGGTATATTTAGATTTTAGTTTTAAATAAAAATTAAGATAGATACAAGGTGTAGAAAAACATGTGTTTAAAATTTGTAATGTTTTCATGTTGGTCAACTTCAAAAAATTGTAGAAATTATAATATTCATCCGTTAGATTCAAAATTATAGTCATAATAAAATAGAGTCTCTGTGGATTGTTACAGTATATTTTGTTTCTTAAAAACATAAGTTTAATTATAGATATATTGTTGTAGAAAAAAGTTACTCATTGTCATTCCTTTCATGTTTAAGGAACATACTGTTAAAGAATTGTCAAATTGACATATCAAATCGTGATAAAAAAAAAATTGAAAAATAGTCATTGGAAAGATAAAAAAATTCTTCACAAGTTTTGTTTTTACTCTAAAGTGAAATTCTAAATAAAAAAATACTTTTGTATGCCGAAAGTTGAATAAATTGTGAAAATACAGTTTTGTTTCTCATAAAACAAGCAAAAGTGTAACCCATCTTCATGATTTTACCTATATTAATTTACTATTATTGAAAAATAATCTACCCACAAATACATGGGAGGAATAAACTAATTAATATGAAATGGAATCTTCCGATAAATTAATATGAAACATAAAATATAAAGAAGATATATGATAATCTAATCTCCCATAAATCATGGTTTAATGTGTTTTAATGGGAGATGTCCTCGAGTTTTTTGCTTATTAATGTCAATATTTACGAACTTGTGTGATGAGTTGTCACTAATAAAAGCATAAGTAATGTGCATTGGGAAGGGAACGAAGGTGGTAGGGATGGAAGGGAGCGATAAATGCTTTGTAACTTTTGTGAACCTGGGTAGAGTGAATCTTGCGAGTTTGATGAGTCTGGGGTCGAATTTTAGATCACGAAAGTTTTGGGTGCAAGATGTATATCACGAAACACGGGGCATGAGAGTTCTATAGCGCTAACTCAGGAACCCGCGGTCATAAAATTGGCTAAGTATGGAAAGGGATGGCAGTCGATTGGACTTGTGATGTGAGGATATAGATGGAGATGAGGATCTATCATTCCACTAACCCGGGAACCCGCGATCATATAAATGTGACTAAGTATAGAATCAGAAAGGGATAATAGAGAGGAAGAAGAAAAGGGAAAAATGGGTAAGTATATAAGAGAGAAAATAAAGGGAGAAAAGAACTTTGTCCCTCACACAACAACATCTATCGTTCTCTTATTAATCCTAATATTTTTGAATCTGTGTGGTGAGTTGTCACTAATAAAGGCATAATTAATGTGCATTGGGAAGGGTGCGAAGGTGGCGAGGATGGAAGGGAGCGATAAATGCTTTGAAAATTTTATGAACTCGGGTAGAGTGAAGCTTGTGAGTTCGAGGAGTCTTAGGTCAAATTGTAGATCACAAAAGTTTTTGGTGCAATATGTATATCACGAAACATAGGGCATGAGAGTTCGATAGCGCTAACCCGGGAACCTGCAGTCATAAAATTGGCTAAGTATGGAAAGGGGCGGCAGTCGATCGGACTCGTGATGTGAGGATATAGATAGAGATGAGAATTTGTCAGTCCGCCAACCTGAGAACCCGCGATCATAGAAATGTGACTAAGTATAGAACCAGAAAGGGATAATAGAGGGGGAAGAAGAAAAGGGAAAAACGAGTAAGTATAGAAGAGGGAAAAGAAAGGGAGAAAAGAACTTTATCCCTCACACAACAACATTTAGTCTGATAATTATCAAGCAATAGAAACACATTAACTATGGGAAAAACATTCTAAGCTATGTAATATACTTGGAGCTCGATAAAGTCAGGTTCAAGTTTAAAGATAATTTGTTTATATTTATTTCAATATTATTCATATTATTTTATTTTAATAGTATTTTTGTAGCCCATGTAAACCATGTTCCAATTTGAAGGGTGTTTTTGTCTTGCAAATTTTTCTCAAACCCATAAGCAATAGACAAAAAATATATGACTTAAACATTTTTATATGCAAGCATATTCTCAAATATAACAAGTTGTAATATATGCACAATATTAAACAGGAACATGACGTCAACACCTAAGTTGCCATGTTGTATATGTCCACTGATTTGTTTTCTTTGTTATAGGGCTAGTGGCCACAAAACTATGTCCTACTTGAATCTGATACCCTATCACAAATTATTCTTGCATGTAAAATGTAAGGAGCGAAATCTGCAGATGTCGGAATAGAGTAGCTTTTATTTAAATAGAAGTACTGGGCAGGGAAAAAAAACCTTATCGTGCATTTTTAATTATGGATCAAAGATCCTCTTAAATTCTTGTAGAAAAATGTTGAATTCATCTATCAATAATTGTACAGGCAAATGAGTTAATTTAAAAAAAAATACAAAATTCAATAAAACAATATTAAACATTGAAAAACACCATAAATTTGCACTCAACATGTTAACTAATATGTATCCACGAATTTTTTTTAAACTTTTTTTAATATTAGAAAAATTCAATAAAACAATGTTATACATTGTAAAACACCATAAATTTGTAAAATGTGGGACCTTTAAAGAAGTCCCTCAAATAAAAGTAAAATAGATATAACAGAAAATGGAAGATGTTTTTAAATTTTCTTGTAAAAAGAGAATTCTTGTGAATGGACCAGGAGATGTAGACATCTGTATATGTAAAGTAAATAAATAGAACTTGTTCATCCATCATAGTAGGGCTAATGATATCTGATCACATAAAAATTAAAAGAAAATGATCAGCATGCAGAAGAGAACTTTGACACTGTGATACATGGGCAACAAAAAAAAGATAATGATACAACAACCTCAATTATTTTATATTCAGATAAATTGGGTTACAAAATACAGTCGATATTATTTCTCAAAATAACTCTCTTGGAATTTGTAAAAAATATATAGTTCAGTACAAATTGTCTAAAATTTAAATGTGTTTGTCATAATGAATGGGATTGGGGCTCCCATAGACCATAAAGAAAATATGTACAAGAATCAAGCTTGTAGAAAGAAGAAGGTAGGTGGTGGAAGACAACAAGACATGGCAAGAAGAAATAGAAAATTGCCAGTCCTCGGTTAAACCTTTCTATTTAAAGAGGTAGAGTAACTGGATGAAGACATTGACAAAGACAAAAGAATGTGATCAATATGAACTTACTATGATGGTATCTCATGCCTTGTCATTTGCTCGTTGATGTCCTTTTATGGATTTCCTCGACGGTTATGGGAACCATCTCAACCGTCCTTTGCCATTCATTGGTAATCTTGTCGACATCCTTTTTGAACCACTCCTCGATGTAGCTCCTCATGGGTGCCACATTGATTTCATGCCTGATTTTTATATTGAAGAGTTCACTTTCCAAGTCCCTTAGATCAATACATATGTTGCACAATGCTTATTCAATATATTGGTTTTTAATCAAATAATCAACTAGCCAGTTTTTCATGTCATCTTCACCATATTCAAGAATGCCATAGAAATATTCAAATGACAGTCCTTTATAGATCTCAACTTTTTCATCAAATGTTTGCTTGGTTAAAAACAATGAGTTGAATATCAATTTTGGTCTTGGAATTCATTGGTGTTGTCAGCTAGAAGTTAGCTTCTTGAATAGTTTGTCTCTTCTAGATATGGCCTGACTACATACTTGAATGATACCATTCAGGTTTTTTACCTTTTCTTTCCAGCATGCATTTAGTTGATTTATTCGATCCGGGGAAGGGAGATCCTCCTCTCTTCTTCAAAATTCTGGCAAACTAGTAGCTTTAACACCAAATGGTACAACTACATCGAGGTATAAACATTGCTCATTTTTCAAATATGCTTCCAGATACTCATGAAAAGCATGCACTCTTGTTCCAAAAGAGACCATACTCTTTGACATCTCCCAAGCTTTTGTTATTAATTCCATTCTTCTCTTTATATTCTTTTCCATGTAGCCTCGGGTTGATGTGAGAAGGCATGTTGATCCTTTTAACTTTTTCACAGGTGTGGTAGGCCTAATCATTGCTAAAGGACTAGCCAACAGTCGAAGGGGCATTAGATCTCCCTCCAATTCTTTGATTCACTCCTTTAACCTGGCGTTCTACGCTTCAAGTTCATTAATAGAGTTGTCTAGAGCATCTCCATTTGCTCGGTGTATCTGAGAGATATGGGAAGGCCACATGTTTCGTAGGTTAATCTCTAAACGATATTTCCCTTTCTTATTCTTTACATCTCTCTTTTCAATAACCAATTTTTTGCATTCGTTGTAAAAATCAACGCTCTAAAATGCAAAAGACTTTTCTTCGTCGAAGGTATCGGTCCCAATTATTTCCATCTAAGGGTTCTAGGGAGTAGTTCTCTCTAGTTGGTCATCATCGTGGAACATTTTTCCAATGTCAATTTCTAGTTCCATATCTTTGAGGGAGAGATTGTGGATATCACTTTCTCCCCATGGTCCCTCCTCTTCTTGCACAATTTTTTTCTTTTCTTGTTTGCGATAAGTTTATGAGAACTTTCAATTTTTCCAAAGGGAGGGTTCTTATCTCCTCCTCTGCCTGAAGAACTGTGTGTGACTTTCTTACTTGGGTATGTCGTTGGAGTGCTACTCTGAGATGCGGTAGTCTTGGGTGTGGAAATCGAGGACTGGGCACTTTTCTCACCAGGACCTTTTCATTTTTTCTTGTACGACTCATTGGTGATGAGTATTGTCTTCAGGTCGCCGGTGTCATGAGAAAGAATTCCTAAGGTGTTATATTCGTCTTCATTCAGGATAGTGTTAATGAAAGAATTGTTGAAACTGACAGCGAATAGGTGTTCTACAAAAATACCATTAGGGTCGAACCCTTTTACTTTTTCAACATTTTTCAAATTGAGGTTGTGGAAGTGGCCCACAAATTCTTCAATCATGTTCATATTCCTTAGTATGAAACCCCTGACTTTCCAAGGCAGAGGCATGAATTTATTTTTTCTCTTTTCATGGAAAAAATGCAACCAGTAGGTGTACTGCCTTGCTATCTCAACAAGAAACATTGTATCAGATATGTGACATGGAAGGAAGGAAGGATTTTCTTTGGATCCAAAAATCATTATAACATTATAGTTCTCCATTTTTTCAAGTGTGCCTTTCCTATCCAGGAACTTGCTCGCCTGGTCAGACATTCGGGAAAAATCCTTTCCAAATATCAACCCTTTAAAAACTGAGACAGAATCATTAAAGACTTCATAAAAATGTTGGGATGCCTTGTGTCTCCATAATGTCTGGTACCAAAAGGTTACTAGGTAAAATTCACAGTTTACCTTCTTATACAGAGATAATCTGGGGAATGGACAACAATGTGCTATCATTAAAATTAAATAATATAACATAAAGAATTTCTTATGCCTTTTGTATTGCAATAATTGGGAAGAGATTTCAATGGAAATCAACTTTCCCCAATCGAAGAGGGCTTGTTACTTCACTGTAAAATACAAAATATACAAAATCATCCGAGAGATGCTAGTTGTACTTTCTTATCTTGTTATCCTCGTGAAAGTCCATGCAATTTCCCGGAAAGGGTTTTTGAATGAACTGACCTGTAATCTTCTGATGTCCTCGGGGATGACCATTGGGTCCTATAAGAACTCTGGTAAGAGGTCCAATCCATTATCATGCTTCTTTAATAGCTCCCTGAAATCCTCTCCCTTGAAAGTAAGTGTTGGCTTGGGAAGTCTTAACATCTTTCGAAATACTTGAGGCGATAGGGAGACTCGAGAATGGTCCCGCAACTGGATAATACATTGGTTCGGAATATAATTTTCGGTGCACCAGGTGACCAACTCATTATAGTAAAACAATTCAAGGACATGACCTGATCGTACAATTCTAGACATCCAAATAACTTCCCTCTGGGCAGAAAGGGGTGAGTAGTAGTAATAAGCTCTGGACCACTAAAAAATTTGGTCCTCGCGCCCAAAAATATTCAACATATCTCCACAGAAATGTTGTCGAGTTGCAGCCATAAGGTAATGAGAACGTTCATTTTCTCCTAATAGTATTTAAAATGAACGCTGAAGGATGATAATATAATCTCCCATAAATCTTGGTTTAATGCATTTTAATGGGAGATGTCCTTGACTTGTTCTCTTATTAATGCCAATCTTTTTGAATCTGTGTGGTGATTTGTCACTAATAAAAACATGATTAATGTGCATTGGGAAAGGTGCGAAGGTGGAGGGGATGGACGAGAGCGATAAATTCTTTGAAACTTTTGTGAACCCGGGAGTCCTTGAACCTGTGAATTTGTGACAACATATGGTGAAGAATCGACTAAGTATGGAAAGCGGGGCGGTTAGATAGACTCAGACAGACTCATTGTAGGTAGAGTGAAGCTTGCGAGTTTGAGGAGTTTGGGGTCAAATTGTAGATCACAGAAGTTTTGGGTGCAAGATGTATATCACAAAACACAGGGCATGAGAATTCGATAGCGCCAACCCGGGAACCCGCGGTCATAAAATTGGATAATTATGGAAAGGAACGACGATCAGTCGGACTCGTGATGTGAGGATATAGATGGAGATGAGGATATGTTAGTACTGCAACCCGGGAACACCCGATCATAGAAATGGGACTAAGTATAGAACCAGAAAGGGATAATAGAGGGGAAGAAGAAAAGGGAAAAATGAGTTAGTATAGAAGAGGGAAAAGAAAGGGAGAAAAGAATTGTATCCTTCACACAACAACACTTAGTCTGATAATTATCAAGAGATAGAAACACATTAACTATGGGAAAAACATTCTTAGCTATGGAATATACTTGGAGCTCGACAAACTCAGGCTCAATTTTAAAGAGAATTTGTTTATATTTATTTCAATACTATTCATATTATTTTATTTTAATAGTATTTTTGTGGCCCAAATACAAACCATGTTCCAATTTGAAGGGTGTTTTCGGCTTGCAAATTTTGCTCAAACCCATAAGAAATAGATAAAATATATGACTTAACATTTTCATATGCAAGCATATTCTCAAATATGACAAGTTGTAATATATCCACAATATTAAAGAGGGACATGAAGTCAATACCTTTGTAGATGACAGTGGGCTAGCACAATGTTGCATTCTTACTGTGATGATGCCTTAAAAAAACTAAAATAACCAACATTTTTTTCCAATTCAAGATCGACACAAAAAAATCATCAGATCCCATAATATTCTCCCATTAATGCGTTTTAATGGGAGATGTCCTCGATATTTTTTCTTATTAATGCCAATATTTTTGAACCTGTGTGGTGATTTGTCACTTGTAAAAGCATAATTAATGTGCATTGGGAAGGGGTGAAGGTGGCGAGGATGGAGGGAAGCGAAAAATGCTTTGAAACTTTTGTGAACACGGGAGTCCATGAACCCGTGAAACTTTGAAGAATCGACTAAGTATGGAAAGGTAGGGTGGTCAGACGGACTCATCCTAGGTAGAGTGAGGCTTGCGATTTCGAGGAGTCTGGGGTCGAATTGTAGATCACAAAAGTTTTGGGTGTAAGATGTATATCATGGAACATGGGGCATGAGAGTTCGATAGCGCCAACCCGAGAACCCACAGTCATAAAATTGGCTAAGTATGGAAAGGAACGATGGTCGATCGGACTTGTGATGTAAGGATATAGATGGAGATGAGGATTTTTCAGTTCGCCACCCCGGGAACCCGCAATCATAGAAATGTGACTAAGTACAAAACCAGAAAAGGATAATAGAGGGGAAGAAGAAAAGGAATAAACAGGTAAGTATAGAAGAGGGAAATGAAAGGGAGAAAATAACTTTATCCCTCACACAACAACACTTAGTATGATAATTATCAAGCGATAGAAACACATTAACTATGGGAAAAACATTCTCAGCTATGAAATATTCTTGCAGCTCGACAATCTCTGGTTCAAGTTTAAAGAGATTTTGTTTATATTTATTTCAATATTATTTATATTATTTTATTTTAATAGTATTTTTGGTGGCCCAAATGTAAAGCATGTTCCAATTTGAAGGGTGTTTTCGGCTGACAAAATTTGCTCAAACCCATAAGAAATAGACATAATATATGACTTAACATTATTATATGCAAGCATATTCTCAAATATGGCAAGCTTTAATATATGTACAATTTGGATAAAGTATGCAGATTTGAGTTTTGTAACCATACCTCTTATGTTGGGTATGTGTTATATTATTTCCATGTGTGTGTGTGGGCGCGTCAGATTCGACAACTACATTTGACGATCCCAACTTCCTTCGCTCTTTGTGTCGTGTGCATCAGGATTTTTCCTGGGGGGGTCCTGGGGGGGCCCAGGTTTGGTCCCCCCTGGTTACGCGCAGAGTTCAGAGCAACACCTCGAATTGTTTTTTTTGGGGGCGATTTTTTCTATTTTAGCAGTTTTTGCTATTTTTAGCATTTTTCTAAATTAATCCCGTATTAAGGGATTAGGGTTTTGGTAGCTACAGAATACCTAAAATATTGTATATATTGTATGGTTAATGGTGAAATTAATACAATGAAGAGATGAAAGGTGCAACACCAAGGAAGGTTGGTTTTCTCTCGGTTAAGGGTTTCCAGCGTAAATCTATGTGTACTATGTGTATAAGCCATTGATTACTTTATGTTTTGCTTAAGAATCTATATGCATTGCTTTACTTCACATCTTTAAAACTTACATCTTAGTCTCTGGACCTTGCACTATGTTGGATGTTTCACTTGTACTTGTCGATAGTTCTTGTGAACTAAAAAAATGTGTTGTAAATGACATAAACATATTTACCATGGCATATTAGAATAAATAACTGAGGATATTTGTTTCCTAAACATAGCAAGAGAATAATCTATGAATCTTTACCTTTGTCCTTGTCATTATGTTGATGTTTGCGATGATTGACTATGCATGCCCATGTCACTTGTCAAACTTTTTCTGATATAAACATGTGTACAATGAACATCACAACAAACAAATATGCATACACATTGCATATTGTTCATAATTGATATGGATGTACATTAAGCACATGCATTGTATTTGATATGGTACTATTGTCGGCATACCTTTTGGAATATTGTACTTGAGCTTCCTCAGTTGTGGCACATAAGGCTTCATCTTCATGTTCAATTAGTCTGTTTTTTTTTCAATATAGCAATGCAAAGAATACAATGTACATGAAGGCAAGTTTTTATGTAGGAACATATGTAAAAAGGATGAAATACAATTTTATTTATTTCAAGGTAGCAACATAGACAATACAATTCACATGAAGATAAGTTAATATATAGGAAGATATGTAGTATCTAAGAAAAAAAAAAGAGTTGCAAATCCGTAGAATAAATATACACAGAATAAATGAAAAATAATGGAATATGGAATATGGGTAGAAGTATGCACCTTTGTATGTCTTCTTCTACATTTATGGTTAAGAGTTCTTTGTATTGTCTAGTTTTTTTGTTTGTTTCAATGAAGGAAAGTACAAAACACAATGAACATGAATGTAAGTTGGTATGTAAGGAAAAAACAAGGAATATGTACATATAGTAAACTAGAATCAAAGGAATAGAGTAACAAATAGTGTTAGAAGCATGTACCGTTGTTTTTCTTGATCCATGTCTGTGTCTATATAGAATTTTTTTCTGTCCAAAATCAATTACAAACCAGGAAAAACTAAGAAGTTGGATGATTTTAGCTAAATAATTTGGTTTTGTGAAACAAGTTAGCAAGATATGCTCTAGACATAGAAATATGATTTTGTAATATGCTTGATGTATATTTCATAATTCAAGTACGATATTAATTGTATCGTGATCATACCAGTATATGTCTAAGATAAAGAAGTTGTATTGTGAAATGGGCACATTTGACCATACATGGTCAGTAAGTGCATTTTGTACATGGTTTGTCTTATCCAAAAGAAAGTGGAGACTATAATTGCACATGTAGGTTTCCAATTCTTTTGTTCTGGCATTATTTTGCAGCATGTCAATATTGAAGTCTCCTAGAATGATAATGGTTTTGTTAAGATTTAAATGTTGTAATGCATTTGAAAGAACATTTAGTATGTTGGACAATGTTGCATGTAGAGCAACATATAAATTCAGTATGAAGATTACTTTTGCTAGCACCATCTCAACATTGTTTTCTTCGAAATGCATATGCTCCAAAATTGTTACATGTTTTTTCACTAATATCATCACCCCATGTGTAATGTAACTTGATATGCAATTGTGATTTGGAAATTGCTTGTTTTTCATGCATAATGTCATGTATGTTTACTGCAATCACAGAATATCAAATTGCATTGTGTCATAGTCATTGAGTATATCATCCATATGTGCATGTAGGTTGTGTGTGTTAAGTGAGATAATTGATACATATGAGTTTGTTTGTATGGATTGGTAATCATATTGTAGATGCCATTTTGCGCTAGTCCTAAAGCATTGCATCTAAATATAAACTTTATGTTTGACTTTGAAGTTATCTTTTGTAAGAGCGCTTTGAAAATACAAGGAGTCTATACTTCTGACACGTGACAATGTTGTGTATACATGTCCATGTATTTGAATTCCAACAGGGTCGAACACAACTTTATCAACTGTTATCCCTTGTGATATGTGGATTGTACATGCACATGCAAGTTTAATTGGAAATTGTTTTCGAATATTCAGTTGACCTATCTTTTCCGATGTTGATACTAGTTTCGATATTTGTAAGATAGGTGTCCAATCATGCACAGTGTTTGAATTATATAGATAAGCTAACTTGTTTTCTTTTTGGTGGACAATATGCAACTCATAGAACTTAATCCAGAGGACATCAAATTTTTATGTTTTGGTATAAGCTTTGAATATTCCATTTGCACCATTCACCAAGACATCCTGTGAATCATAGTTGCAAGCATATATTTCAACTAGCATGTCTAATTTCAGGACAAGTTGCAAAGGCAAAGTGGTTGTATGTTGATGACATGGTACATTTCCATGGTTTTATTATTCGAGGTCAATTGAATCGATGATGATATCATCGCCAAACATGAGCGATAGCATGTACCTGTTATGGATTGTAACATCCCTATTCGTGTAGAACAGGTAAGGGAAGGTTGGGTCTGTTGGTGCAGGTCGCATGCAACTTGAATTGATATATGTTAATTCATCACATGTTTGGGTGTTTGTCTGCATTCTATTCAGAATTGCAATAAATGTTTCATTTGTCTGGCGCATTGTAGTATGTAATTCAAAGCATTCTATATTGTCTTTCCAAAATTCATGCATCATTGTTTGCATATTGACCGTAGGTCGTTCAAATATCAAAGAATATTGGATGGGTTGTTCCTAGTAAATATCCCCACATAATATCATGTCAATGTCCCCAAAGTATTTGTTATGCACATGTTTTATGTTTCTTAGTCGATTGTCAATGGAATATAAGAAGCGACTTCCAATCAAAGATGCTTCATCTATGATGACAAGTTGTAGTTCACCATAAAACTTAGACAAGGTATCTAACATTTGCTTGTTGAGTGGAAGAAAATGTGACATGTTAAAAGGCATTAAAAATGTTGAGTGGACTATTGTTCCACCCACATTATATGTAGCTTTTCCTATGTATGCAACTATTAGCCCCTTTGGTTTCATAGGGTCAGTTGAATTGTTTGAATCATAGATTTGTATAAGCATTTGGAATAGTGCTTTCATTGTGAATGTCTTGCATGTTCCTGCCCTGCCTGTAAGGAACAAGTGCACAAGAGTGTGCATGTTTAAGCATTTTTAATTGCAATGTCCTTTAGGATTGCTTGTTGTTCTTGATTCAACAGTCATCTAACTCTGTAGTATTCGTTATTTTCAATAAAGAAAGGATGTTTTGTGACTTGAAAGCCAAGATTGATACATTTTTCAATGGCGGCTGCTCGAGGACAAGAAAAATTTGCTTGCAAGTCATAGGACTCACAGAGAGTTCTAGTTGTTTTATGATTTGTCAATGTCTCATCAACATTGTCAGGGTTTTCTAGTTCATGAACTACACTTTCTAAATCACCCCATGTTGGATTAACATTGTATGTAAATCTAGATTCATTGGTTTGTACTGTAGTCTCATAAGCAATATATGCATCTTCGCATGTAGGGAAGTTATGTTTTAATGTGTTTTTATTTTGATCAAATGGAACGTACAACAATAGTTTTTCTCTACAATAATTTTCATAGTCAGTGTGTTTGTTGTATTTGACAAAGCGTATTACATTTGGTTTTTTTCTTTTTGATATGGGTGTACCATTTTTTTTGTAATGCGATACGAACTCTGCTAGGAAGATATGCTTAATAGGAGATGGACGTTGGAGGTAATAATCAATAATAGAGTGACATATCACGTCCTCTGAATTATCAGGCTCTTGTTCTAGCAAAGACGATGATTTAAGCACAAATGTGTGTTTCTCAAGTGGAGATGTGTTTATGAAGACACATTTCCTTGAACTATAGTTCATAGGTAGGGAAAGTGCAATGTGGACTTCTTTTTGAGCAGACATTTGTTGAAGATTAAGTAATGTATTTCCTAATGTACGTATCATTTGCATAGCATCAATATGACTTTTTTCATGTTCCTTGTGTATTCTCCGGAATGCACTTGTCATAGATTTGTCAACCTTTGTCATTTACGAGGTACAATATGATGTTGCAACATATGCATTGAGGACATACTATGCATCTGTATTTTCATTCCACATAACTGGCATGTCCTTAAAGAAATTGTTGTTCCAAATATGTGAAAGTTTTCGTTTAAGGAAAATTGTTGGTTGTTTAAGTGTAGATTATATGGCTTGGATGTACTCATATTCTGTTAGATTTAGTTCTGCGAAGAAGTCTTTGAAGCTCATTAAGTCATCAAAGTCTCATTTTTCTAGAAATGCGAACAAAGATTTAGATTTCTCAATGAGAATGTCCTCTAAAATAATTGTCTCTATGATTCTTGTTGTTCTCATTGGCAGCACAGGGAAGTTGTATCTACAATGTGATTTTTTTTGTTTTTTACAGCTTCTTGTATGATAACGTCTATGAACTTTGGAAAATTTTGGATCCAAACGATCTGTGTTGCATGTTATGTATTTTTCCAGAAACTGCTCGATATGTGATTTGTTGTCATTTCCATAGACCGGTGCACCCTCTATCCATAACAGTGAGTGGTCATGCTCACTCCCTCTATTCTGGAATTCAATCACAAAATAGTAGTCTGGTATTTTTCTGAAGAATGTTTCATCATGACATATCAATTGCCTCAAATCATTTATTCTATGTCTATAGTAACGAGTACATGTCACTGGGTCTTTTCTTATGAGGTAGTCAATGCCATAATTTTCCAATGTATCAGTTTGTTTTTTCCTTTTCCTGTTCCTATACAATGCAGACACTGTAGCCGCCAATGGATCCCAGTGATTCTCTGCACTTATAAATGTCATGAAAAAAGTTGGGGTCCCAATTTTCGGATCATTGCAAATATAGTTTTCTTGTTTTGTTGCAACTAGTCATGAGAGATGCAAATGTTTTTGAAATCTAAGTATCCAATATTAGATTTTAGGATTTTTTTTAGGTTTTCTTTGTACTTGAAATCTTTGACCAATAAATCTCTTCCCTATAGATGGCATTTTCTTATTCGTACCCAAATGCAAGAGACCACTTACTCAATTATTTTGCGCATTTTTTTTGAAAAACAATTTGTTTATGTGACAGGAGAAGTCACCGCTTGAATGTAGCAGTTCCCATTGAACTATTTTTTGGTAGATGAATTGTTCCATGATGTCACTGAGATGTGGATCTCCATAGAACAGTGTTGGGAAGTTCATTTCCTCTGCAAATTTGTCCTTAAATATTCCAAGTGGATGTTTCCCTTCAGCAAGTGCAATCATGAATGCATTGCGAGTCAGTGAATCCATGCATTAATGTTTCAGTGGGTATTTCATTCTATGATTCATCGCTTGTATCAAATTCACTAGTAGTGTCAAAAGTCTGTGTAGAGCTTTCATTTCCTTATTCAAGAACATTGTTCCAATTATCATTTATATAGATGTTTTGTGTTTTGTACAGGGCCCTAGAACATAATACTTTTAATGCTTTCATGACAATGTGCACACACACTTTACCTGTTTGGTATGCATTCTTGTATTGAAAACGTCTTTTGAGATCTACAACAATTGTGATTGTATCACTAATGAATTGAGGCAGGGCTTTTTGCACAACATCTAGTTGGACAGGAACATTAATAATTAGTCCTGTTAATCCCATTTGGGGTCATTTATAGCCTCAGGGTATGATTTTTGTAAATTCAATTCGCAGAGACACAAGTCTCTCTTCAATTTCTGCAAGTGTACTTACATATAGTAGTGGTGTGTTACATCTTATTTGGTTAGGAGTTGCAAAGTGTGGCAGTTTTCCATTTTCAAGTGATCATTTGCATGGAAGACAAATATTTCCACTGGAAAATGTTCTATCATTTAGTGTCAATCCGAGGTATTCTTTTTTCAAGTCAAGGGTGAAAGACTTAGTGTTTTTTGTGAAATTCAATTGCTCTCAAATCGCACATGCAATGGCAGGAGTGTCTTTAATTTGTTTCATATAGATTTTTTTTGCATCTCTCTTCCCTAGACAAGCATGCATAGTAAGTGTTTGTTGGTTTTCACTGCTAGCAGTGCATGGTGCTGGCTCTAGGAAACGATGTGTGATTTTTTCCTCTCGGTCAGTATCATGACCATTGTGGGATATGTAGTTGCACCTGTTTCTCTCACGTATCTTTTTTTTCAACATGTGGTAGGTTAACTTATGGTTGCCACTGGAAACTAGTTTCACTTGTTTATAAACCATGTTGAAGGTGGAATTGACATTTTTTTACGAGCATTTCCTCCACACCATCTCGATGGTGCAAACGGTGATGTTCTTTGTCATTGGACATGTGATGTTTGTGTTCAACAGAAAGTGTGAAAATGTGATTGTGTTGTGCATGCACAATTTTTTTTAGGTTGTGATATGTGAGTTTTTATTTTTTGGTCAAGCTCCCTTTCACCTCATGATGATCGGTTGTACAACCCAAAGGTCTAGAGGGAAGTGTACCAATGTATTTTTTTCTCTCATGTATGACCTTTTTCAAGTTGTGATAAGTTAGTCTATGTTTTTTTCTTAAGCTCTGTATGACCTGGTGACATTTGGAATGAGTTTCATCTTGATTACATAGCATGCGACACTTATGTAGATTCGATGCATTTTGGTTGGCATGGATAGTGGATCTTGGAATGGAAGTATTTCTTATCAAAGGTTGATAATGGATGTGTGGCGTATCTGTTTTCAACGATATGATGTCAATTGTTTGATCATAGTTTGAATCAATACAGTGGGAATGGGAAGTACCATCTAATAGGGTTTACCAGACCTGGATATTTACTCTGAATATGATAGATATCCATTGTACATAAAATGTGATACCCTCTACATTTCCTTTCTCATATGGCATTGCCATTTTTACAAGGTAGTGTTTCCAACTTCCAATTATCGACATACTTTCTAGGAGATATGGTAAAAGGTGTGTTGACGGGCAAAAATGATCGTCTGTCAATTAGAAGAACGAGTTTGGTCCGGGGTTGTCTAAATAACCCAATCCTTTTGGTATAACTCGTCCTAACGGGTTTAATGGCTCTATTGGCCAATCTAAGAATCCTAAAAGAAACAAAAATAAAATAAAATAAATAAATAACTAATTACTAAATATTATATATACATATATGTACATATGCTCTAATGTGACTGTAATAGGCGTATTTAAGAAAAAGATATATAACTCTCATTTATATATATTATTTACAGGCTGCAAGTTTTAATCTAAACTTACTAAACTCAATGTAAAAATGTCTGCTCCGAAGAAGCAGATAAAGAAAGCACATACAAATATTTTTTGATTTTTCTTTTATAAGTCTTAAACTAAATAAAAAAAATGTTATGAAACAGAAACGTATATATAGTCAAAAGCCAAACTTTACATTCGAATTTCAGTGGTAAACAAATAGTAGAAAAATGAAATTAAACTAACCTGTTAACGAACTAATGATATGCATCCAGACATATGTGCGACCATAAAACATTTAATCACCTTGTCCATGAGAAAAATCGGCAAGGAACCCTAAGTCTGTTCTGAATAAATGTAGAACAATTATGTTGGCAGTGAAATTTAAATTACAGAGAGAATGATACCAGTAGTCACTATGATCTCATGATTGCAAGTAATTGCAATAAGAGAAGTCTGTTAGCAAACATGCTTGCATTTAATCTTTCAATGAAAATTAAAGGAGAAATCTTGTAATTAAAACTGAATAGATGATCACATGATTAATATCTGAAGCATTAGTTATGGACAACATTTATAAAGGGATTATCTCAATAACATAATAAATCATGAAGACTAAATCTATCAAAACTTATTATAATATCAAGATAAAAAAAAAAACTTAAATGAAGACACCATCCACAAGAAGCTAAAGCCGAACTGTGCATTGTTGTTCCATTAAAGTCTATAAATCAAATGTTCATCTTCTGCCCCAGGCGAGGATCTCTTCATTACAAAAATCTCTAATATTTAAAGAGTTTAGAGAAACCGAATATCTTATCTTGTGGGATAAGATTAAATCTCAAAAATGATTTGGTAATTACAAAATAGAGGGCAATATAACCACTCCATATCACATTGTATCTCTTAAAACCATAAAAAGTTTGTTCCTGTTCACAAAGAAATGAGCCAAAGATATGGCTAATAACCCTAGAAATGCTTCATATCATTTGATCACCATAAACTGCTGGATATCTTGAAAGAAAAGGATGAAATAAAGAAATTCAGATATAAATTTAACCAATATCTTCCAAATTTTGAATAAGAATAGACTGGCTATAGAATCTGCTGATTTTGTAGGTAATCTTATTTTAGCAAAAAAAATCTAATTTATTCTATATTAAAAAATAATATAATAAAAACACAATTTAGGATAAAAAAAAATATTTACCTTCAACTGAAAACTCAATCATAATCATAAGACTTTAGAATTAACCACAGCTTTGACATACTCAACATTCTTTATTATTATATTACCAGTTCTCTTCAGGTGTTTCCCCGATCTTTGTGCATTTAGTTTGAGTCTTTGATTTTCAGTCGTTAGTGAGTCAATCTAGTCTGTGAAGGCCTTGATTTTAGCTTACAGGGAGGGCACATCTATGTAGTATTTTTCTATCTAGAATAAACACACTTCACACCGCAGGTCCGGAACTAATGATTGAGGGGACAAATGACTATGTGTCAACGCGCTCCCACTATCCAATGTGGAATTTTGACTAAGTTTGATCCCAGGGAATTTTTTTTCATGCTTCAGGCAGGCTGGTAGATTACCTACAAAATCATAGGGCTGATCTGGAACGGTTCTATGGTAACCTGGCTCTTCCTCTTCCAAAAATATTTCGATTTTGGAATCATAGTCGTCAAGGATATCAATCGTTTTACCCGAGATCGCATGAGTTTTTGTTTTGTTTCGTAGACTCCTGGAGATTAACCTTCCAACTCTCTTGTTTATAAACCCTACATCTGGCTTCTTGTTAGAGAGTTTGTGTGAGCATTTTTTTCCATTCTTTTCCATGGCATTAGGGTACACATCCTCTTTATGCTCAGGAGGTTCAATGATCCCTAGATCAACATGTTGCTTGAATATGGGCTCATTGAGCGTGGCTTTACCACATGTTTCTGTGAATAATAAACCCGGTCTGTCACTGGAAGGGATAGGAGGTTTTTCAACCACAGGTTTATTAACCACAGGATAATCTACAGGATTAGACGTTGCAAAACCATTTCGAGATACAAAATTATCCCATTCGTCACCCTGCGACTTCAAATGATGGACTAACAATATTTTGATCAACCTGTGGTGGAATAAACTAGAATTCAAACCCTGCTTTTTATACCTCTTAGCCATTTTATATAAGCTTCTCAATAAGTAAAATGGCATGTTCAACTGGAAACCAATAAAATTCATCAAAAGTGTTATGTGATAAAGAAAAACAAGGCTGAATCGACCCTCACACGTAACAAACTGTCTTAAGATTGCTAATAAACCATGCCACCGAGTCTTTAATAGAGATATAGGCATACCTTTATCACAACACTATATTCTCCTAGAGGTAAAGAACAAACTCCAGGGAACCTCCTCCAATTTAGAATTCTTAAACCATTTATGCCCGTTCAGTGGAAGACCCGTTGCCTGGCTCAAAAATTGCTCGGTGATTTCGATTTGAACATCACCTACTTTGGCTCGATAACCATCAAAGGAGAGGGAAAATTCCCAGGCAACTTACAAATTATAACCTTCGAACTTTTTGAGAAACTCCAACCACCCCTGACTTCTAAGGTCTTTGCTCGCGTCATCATACAGAAGCAGGGTTTGGGGGCCATTGGACTCAATCCTAACGATCGGGGCCATGAGGGTTCATAAGGAAGAGAGAAAACAAAATGAGTATGAAGGGTTTCAAAGACAAAGAACATTGGACACACCTACCACACTTAGAGGGGGGGGTGAATGAGTGTGAGGCTCTTTCTCCCAAAACTTCCCTCTTGCACAAAAACTCATCAATTAGCATTCAATATTTATTCATTACCCATTGTTGTCATTTATAACCAGTTAGATGTGATCACATATCAGCAACATATATCAGCAATATATCATCAACAAGTCATCACCACAATGAACACAAAGAACACAAGATGTATGTAATATTTTCTTTTATTACGGACTACAATCCTTGGGGTTTATCAGCAACAATTGAATAGAGTACAACTCTACAAGAGAACCAGCTCTATATGCAAGACTCAGCTTGCATTCTTAGCACCAACTAAGATGAGACAACAATCCTCAACAGATATCAATCTGTACCATAAACAAGAGCATCAACCATGCACCAACGTGTGCCAAACAACCTGTAATCAACCTGTACCATAAACAAGTGCATCCAACCATGTGCCAAGTATATACCAATCATGTGTCAACTACTCATCAACAATGACTCATCAATATGTACCAACATCATCAACTATACACCTCATGTATGTGCCAACTCATCAACTGCTTGTCTCAACCATGACTAGTTTTGGATTAGTCAACAACCCTAACTTGAAATAATCATAAATTTTTACCTGTACTGAATAAAGATCTGAAACTAATACACAATGTTCTTCAATGTGTTTTATGCAATTCCTCCAAGTGGAACTACTTGGAACCTCACAGAAAACGAGTTATAGCAAAAATGGCATACCTTGTTGAATTCTGGCTTATTCTAGAGAGAGACCTTGTAGAGAGTGACCCGCACAAAATATTTGATGAATAGATCTGAAACTGTTACAAAGCATACTACAGACTGTAATATAACCAACACAATTGGTCTCACTGAATTTGGATCTGTTATGAAGAAGTTATGACGTTTTTACCTGAAACACCTGATTTTGACTAGTTTCAGGACTAGCCACAAACCCTATTTTCCACGGAGTGTAACTCCCAAACTACAACGACCTACAAGATTAATTTTTAACCACATATACTTGGCTATGTTTTCTCACTTGCATAGAAATTTCAGGATCTGAATCATTATAAAAAAAAAGTTATAGCAAAAATGGTGAGATGACCTGTAAATAACATACCTTATAAAGCACCATCAAAAGAATTTATCCTTCCTTGCATTTCGGCCTTCTTTTCTTCACTTTCCTCAGCATTTAGGCTTATATATCCTTGTCTACCTCAGTCACCTATATATCTTCAATATCCTCAAGTGTTCCACACCAAAAATGCTCAATAAACTCTCACAAGAAGCTCTCCATCAATACTCCAAAATGTATTCCCACAAGAAGCTCTCCATTGATCCACAAAAAAGGATGATCTACAAGAGACCGTTGCTATCTTATTTATAATTTCATCCTTTAGGTAACTTAACCCATTTTTAGGTCACTTAACCCATTTCTAGGTTACTTAACCTATTTTCCTTATTTTAGGGTTAACCACTTTCCATAAATAGAAAGTTCTCCAATACTTTAACATTTAAATATTCCTTCTTGATTTTGTCACCTTAC
>ML807732.1:168623-192312 GCA_009831015.1 Picea engelmannii | reverse complement strand
GAGTCGATTCTTCCCATGTTTGCATGAGAAAAGGGGTTGAGATTTTGGGTAGAAGGTTAAAAGTTAAGTCTTAAGGGTCATGATCTGCGTACAAGCTCAAAACCCTAGCTTGTTAGTCCGTAGGGTAGAATACCCCACAACAAGTCATATTTACATCAAACACTATTGGGTCCATTACCCAAACCTTTGTGCTATGGGCCTTTCTTCAAGGGTTGACATCAATGACAACCAACCTTAATCAACAAAAGAAGACTAGAGTGAAATCATAGGAATAAAACTCATCAATACCCTAGCACGCATGAAAAGGGGTTCTGTGACACGAAAAAAGAAAGGCATTTTTTGAAATGAGTGCCAAGAGTACATACGAAACCTGAGACTTTAATCTGAAATGATAGACCTATCATTTTTGGATTTCCACCTCCCACAGGGTACAGGGTACGACTAGGTTCATTCAAATTTTATCATTGTGCAACAACGTGGAGTTGATTTCTAAAGTTTTAGGAAAGGAGAATTTTTGTAAACCAAAGTGTAATGACAAGAATAGGTCTTACCAAGAGCCACAACGATATATAACATAGTTTAGTTTTAATGGATTCTTGGTGTTTTCAACAAAAATTCAAGGCACACTTCACAATCGATGAGCCACTTTAAAGCAATCCTGGCGCAGACCCCCTGCTCTCAGGTCGGGATCCACACAGGATCTTTCTAAACCTACCCTCTTGAGTCAAATTGACTCCTTGATTTTCCCTCAGGAATATCTCATACACTCGCGGTGTATCCATAGGTCCTTATGAGTTGAGCCTTCGTGAGAAAACACTAGGCATTAAATCTTATGTTCTGATCAACAATGAAATTGTGTCTTTTGCCAAATCGAAACTTCGGGTTTCGCGATTTTACGATCCCTGATGTCAAGATTCTCGACTCTCCCACCTGCCGAAACCCAAAATTCTGAAACATCAAAATCCTTGTCCACGTCTTCCTCCGCTCTTGTTTTGTGTTTCGCGACTTTGGGAATTCCAGAACCGGGAACCCCGATCTCTTGTCTTCTAAAATGTCGAATTGTCGAATTCTGACGCATTCATCAATTCTTGCCTCCTCAACTGGTTTTTTTTTGCCTTTTTCGAGGTTTCGGACTTTGCGATTTCATGAATCCTGACGTGAGGTTTCCTGACTCTCCAACCCCCGAACCCCGAAACAGTCAACGGAGTCTGACTCCGTTCATTGATGAAAACTCGCCACCTGTCCTCTCGAATTGCACTATGTTTCTGACGTGAGCTCTCGTCACCTGTCACCCAATCTATTAGCTTTCAGAACTTGAGCTACCCTCCTGTCACTTCCTCTATCCTTTCAAAGTTCCGAACTCCGAAATAGCGGCTATACAGAATCAACAGACGACCGTCACCCTCCTGATCTGATGACCCACATGATTTTGGGCTTTCGGTTACCGGGAGTTCGAAACTCTCGATACCAAATCACTTGTCACCACAAATCCTGAATTCTCGAAACACCGAAATGTCGAAACGTGCCTTCACAGGGATTTCACATTTCGCAAATTCGGGATTTTTGACGTGAAGTGTCCTGAATCCTTGTCAATGTGAATGCTGAAACCCCGATCCCTAAAATGTCGAAATGCCACTTCAAGGATTTTCCTAGTTTTTTTCAATACAAAGGCCCCTGGTTCCTTGTCGTCGGGACTTTCGATATTCCGAATCCTGAATTACCGAAATCCCGAAATTCACATCCAATTCTGCTGCGACTTGCGACCTTGGGTTTTTTTTTTCTCCGCTGTGTCCCGATCACTTGTCCTCAGGCCCCCGAAATGCCAAACTCTGAAATTCTGAAACACCGAAAATTCTGCTCCTCGCCTTCGCACACTATAATCCAGTTCGTGCTTCGGGAGTTTGAGTGACCAAGGGTTTCGTCCACACTTTGGACTTACAACTCACGAAATGCCGAAATGATCTCGATGGTCCAACAGTCGTGATCAATGGTCCATATTGGATCCTGCCTCTCGAAGGATGAATTAGTCATGTCGCTTAACTTCCCCGTAGCTCTCTTGGATCCTATGGTCTTCGCTATTTCGTGAATTCTTTGCAGAGAATTTCAACCATTCGATTCTTCCCTCAAGAACCTTTGCGAAATGAACTAATGTTCCCTTGCCGTGAACTTCCTTCTGCAAAGAAACTTCACTTCGACTCCCTTTGAATACTTCAAAGGAACTACTCCTTCTGAGCTTCTCTGATAAATTCAAGCCTAAAAAAAAAAACTCTACTCGCACTCCTTGCGACAGTCTTTCAAATACTTCTACATATTTGAACCCTCGACTCTGTGCACCTTCTGCAACAACAATATTCCTCTCTTCCACCTTAGTTAACAACTTCTAAGGATTCATCTAGCCTATGCATGCCTTGCACGGCTCCTATGCTTCACTTGCACTTCTATTGGAATGAGAACAACGGTATCCCTCCTGAGCTTTTAGAGATAAACTATGAACCTTGTCAACGCACACCTTGCGAACGCTTTCACTACACTCCTTGTAGGAATTCTCTCTCAGGATGAGAAACAATTGAAACTCATTCTCCTTCTCTCAGATTTCAAACATTCAACATGAAATCATACATTCACAGTACTAAAGAAAATACATAACAGAGAGCATAAAACAACTATAAGCAGACCATTCATCATGTACAAATAAAAAACATCATAACACCATGAATCTGAACTAAAAGCTTCATATATTAATTCAAAGCTCCTGTACATGCTTTCTTCTTCTCAACTCTCTGCTAAAACTATTTTCTTCTTCTTGCTTTATGCTAATGATACAATACTACAATGATACAATGGTGAGGGTGTCTATATTCGTTTTCCCTCCTGCTCCTAAAACTGTCTAATCTATCATTCAAATCTACCTACTTTCATTAACTATGCATAAATGCCTCTACCTTCTATAGATGAGAGAGAATCGCTCATGATCTGTTTACAATATGAAAGTACGCTTCCCTTTAACCATTACATTAATGCTTCAAAAACATTTGAAAAATGTGCATTGGTGGTCTTCCAGCTGTCTTCCGCCTTCATGCTCACTTTGGCTGACTGCTTGCAATGCTCCTGCATCATACTCCCTCGCTTGAAAATTTTCATGAACTCTTGTTCATGAGCTCTTGCACAATCTGTCCATGCTTCTGAATTTATGCTTCATCTTCGCAGCTGGCATCTTCAACTAGATGTCCCTTCCACTTGACCGAGTATTCAAAATATTCTTTCCTCTTGGCCTTCTTTCTAACCCTCTTGTCAATTATTCTCTCCATTTGTGGCTTTTCAGCTACAAGCATTTGTTTGGTCCACTGAACTTCTGTCTATTCATTCTCTGTCCCTGCTTCTTAAGCTCTGTAAGGGTACAAATATGAGATGTTGAATATCGGTGAAATTTTGATCCCATCAGGTAATTCAATCGCATATGCGTTTGCCCCAAATTTCTTTATGACCTTGCATGGTCCAATCTTCTTCATTTCCAGTTTGTTAAATGTCCCCCTTAAGAGCCTCTCCTTCCTCAGATGTGCAAGAATCAGATCACCAACTTCAAATTGAAGTTCTTTCCTATGTTGATCTGCTATGCGCTTGTACTCTTGACTTGAATTCTGCAATCGTTCCTTAACTCGGTTGTGAAGCTCTTTCATTGCTTCTGCAAAGTCTTCTGCACTAGCACTTCTGAATTCAGTTTGTTCCATATATTTCAATTCAGAAACTCCCCTTGGTTGCATTCCATATACAATTTGGAATGGACTCTTCCCTGTGCTTCTATTGATCGAATCATTATAAGAAAATTCCACCTGTGGCAGAATGTGATCCCACCGACTGTGGTGTTCAGTCACTAGGCTCCTCAGTAAATATCCCAAGATTTTGTTTACAACTTTTGTCTGCCCATCCATTTGAGGATATTAAGTTGAGCTAAAAGACAAACTTGTCCCCAAATTCTTCCATAAAGTCCTCCAGAAATGTCCTACGAACTTGGTATCCCGATCTGAAACTATACTCCTTGGCAAACCATGAAGTCTGATGACTTCTTTGAAAAACAGGTTCGCAATATGAGTTGTGTCGCTGGTTTTCTGGCATGGTATGAAATGTGCCATCTTGGAAAATCTTTCGACTACCACAAAGACTGAATCACATCCTCTTTGCGTTCTTGGCAGCCCTAATACAAAATCCATGCTTACTGCATCCCACGACCTTTCTGGTATGGGTAATGGCTGGTATAACCCTATGTTCTACTTTCTTCCTTTAGTGTGCTGACAAATCCTACATTTGTCCACAAATTTCTTAACATATGTCCTCATCCCTAGCCAAAAATATGCATCATTCAACTTTGAGAACGTTTTGTCATGACCGAAATGTCTGGCCAATCCTCCACTATGTTTTTCCTTCAGCAGGTTCTCCCTCATGGAGCATTTTGGAATACATAACTGATTGCCCCTGAATAATAAATCATCTTGGATCATATATTCGGTCCACTGGCTTCTGTCCCCGAGAATTGGATTCTTAGATGCCTCATATGCTTCTTTAAAATATGGGTCATCCCTGTACATTTCTTTGAGGTTATCAAAACCCAAAGTTTTGACTCTAAATTCCTACATAAGCAAACATTTCCTGCTCAAAGCATCAACAACTTTGTTAGCAGTTCCAGAAATATGTTTAATTACAAAAGTAAAATTATGCATGTATTCAACCCATTTAGCATGCTTTTGGCTCAATTTTTCCTGTTGAGTCATGAATTGCAAAGCGTGATTATCGTTGTACAAAATAAACTCCTTAGGAACCAAATAATGTCTCCATTTCTTCAGCGCTTGTATGACAGCATAGAATTCTTTGTCATATGTCGAGTATTTGACCTTCGCTTCATTCAATTTCTCATTGAAGTATGCAACTGGCCTATCATCCTAGCTCAAGACTGCTCCAATTGCAAATCCATTCGCGTCACACTTGACCTGGAACGTCTTGTTAAATTCTGGAAAAACCAGAATTGGTTGCTCTGTGATCTTTTTCTTCAGTAGATTGAAACTATTCTCTGCTTATTTTGTTCATTGAAAAGACTTGTGTCTTTTCTTCACCATGCCCATCATCGGTGCGTAAAGTCCACTAAAATATCGGATGAATTTCCTGTAGAAACTAGCTAAACCATGGAAGCTTTGAACTTCAAACACACTTTTCGGTGATGGCCAATTCTTAATCGCTTCTACCTTTTCTGAATCCATATTCAGCTCATTTGTAGAGATAACAAAACCCAAATAAATGAGTTATGTCCTCATAAATGATGATTTCTTCATATTAATCAGCAACTTCTCTTGTTGTAATCTCCTCATCACTGCATCTAAATGCTCTAAGTGCTCTGCTTCTGTCTTGCTGAAAATTAATATATTATAAAGATATATGATGAAAAATTTCCCAATGAACTCCTTCAAGACTTCATTCATCAATCTCATGAAAGTACTGGGTGCATTTTTTAAGCCAAATGGCATAACAAGACATTCATACATCCCCTCATTCGTTTTGAATGTTGTCTTCCACTCATCACCTTCTCTCATACGAATTTGATGATATCCTCTTTTCAAATCAATCTTTGAAAAAAACTTTGCTCCACTCAAGAAATCCATCAAATCGTCCATCCTTGGTAATGGAAATCTGTATCCGATGGTAATCTTATTGTTTTCCCTTCAGTCTGTACACATCCTCTAGCCTCCATATTTCTTTGGGCTGAGCACTGTTGGAATAGCACATGGACTCGAGCTCTCTCTAACCAATCCTTTGTCCATTAAATCCTGGACCTGTCTCTTGACTTCTTCATTCTCCTGCGACGTCAACCTGTACACTACTTTGTTTGGTAAACTAGCTCTAGGTATAAGATCAATATGATGACTTATACTTCTGATCGGCAGCAACGAACAAGGTAGTTTGTCCACTACTATATCAGCAAATTTCTCCAACAACTTCCGGATTTCCTCTGGTAAATCATCCATCCTTGTACTGGTCAAAACAATTCTAGGCTTCCTGACCACAACAAATTGTGTGTCTTCCTTCTTTTTAACCTCCTTCCCACTCATGAGAAGTACAGTGTTTCTCACCTCTGGTTTCACTTCTTTATCCTTAATCGACAACAACATGTGAGTTCTCCCATTCTTCTCCAGGTTGTATGTGTTCTTTCTCCCATCATGAATCACATTCCTGTCATATTTCCATGGTCTACCCAACAATAGATGACAAAAATCCATGGGAATGACATCACATAATATTTCATCCTTATATCCTCCTATTTTAAATTCAACTAAACACTGTTTAGTGACATTTACCTGATGTCCTTTTTGTAGCCACGAAACTATGTATGGTCTTGGATGTTCAACAGTCTCCAGCTCCAATTTTTCTACCATCTCTGTAGAAACGAGATTGTATGTGCTACTGTTGTCCACAATAACTTTGGATACCCTATCTTTGGTCTTACAAGCAATCTGAAAAAGTATGTTCCTTTGGGTTGGGTTCTCTGCCTCCTTATCCCACGTTAAGAGAACTATTCTCATCATTAAAGATCTTCCAACCTCAGCATCTTCTGCCTCAACATTCTGTCCTTGTGCTTTGGCAATGTGAGTTTCACCATCTTCTTTCTTCTTATCTAGACACTCATAAGATTTATGTCTGAATTTTCCACAGGTAAAACATTTCACTTCACCTCCTCGGCCTCTTCCTCTTCCTCTAGTACGAGGAAAAGTATTTCTATCAGCATACCGTCCTCTCTATGAGCTTCCCCCTCTCTCAGTTTGGGTTTGAGGTTTCTTCCCCTCTTCTTTAGAGTTCTAAGTTCTGTCTTAGGCAATTGTTTTGCCTCTGGCTTGACTTCTGCCTCGGCCTCTTTGACCTTGCTTTCAGATCAGCTTCTCTTCATCTTTCAGAGACATCTGATAAGCATCTTCTACATTCTTAAGGGTCATCATGCTCATCTCGTCCTGAATGTCATATCGCAAACCATTCATGTACCTGGAAACCTTTTCATCATCACTTTCCCGATGACCTGCTCTGATGTTTATCTTGTAGAAATCTTCAGTGTATTCTTTCAATGACATCAGCTTCTGTCTCAAATTCTGCATCCTCTGAAACAAATTAATTTGATAATCCTTGGGTATGAATTTGGCTTTCATCTTCGCAACCATTCTATCCCAACTCTTGATTTTTTGCTTGCCTTTGCAACGTCTGTTAGCCTGCAGTTCATCCCACCATAATGATGCATGCCCTTTAAGTATTGTGACAACGTGTTTGACCTTTATGTCTTCCTCGACATCATCATAGTCAAAATATTTATCCAGAGCTCTAATCCATTTTAGAAGCTCTTCAACATCTAGGTTTCCTTCATATACTGGAATGTCCATTTTTTCTCTGGCACCTATCCTAGCAACATCCCTGAATAGGCGTTCATCTGCAGCATCTTCAACTGCAACTGCTTCTTCTTTATGTCCAGCTTCATCTTCACTTCCAGCCTCGCTGATATATCCAGCGTCGACTGTGCGCCTCTATGCTATCTCCATGGCATCAAGTCTAGCACGTAGTTCATGCATTTCCCTTTCCACTGCTGGATCAAGCATTGGCACGGGCCTATCTCTTCTTCTCGGTGGCATGGTTGAGAAATGCTCCTCTTTTCTCTGCTACAGAAAACAAAGAAATTGTTCTGGGCTCTGATACCACAGCTTGCACAGACCCCCTGCTCTCAAGTCGAGATCCGCACAAGATCTTTCTAAACCTGCCCTCTTGATTCTAATTGACTCCTTGATTTTCCCTCGGGAATATCTCATACACTCGCGGTGTATCCACAGGTCCTTATGAGTTGAGCCTTCATGAGAAAACACTAGGCATCAACTCTTATCTTCTGATCAACAATGAAATTGCGTCTTTCGTCAAATCGGAACTTCGGTTTTCGTGATTTCGCGATCCCTGATGTAGAGATTCTCGACTCTCCCACCCGCCGAAACCCGAAATTCTGAAACGCCAAAATCCTTGTCCACATCTTCCTCTGCTCATGTTTCGTGTTTCGCGACTTCGGGAATTCTAGAACCGGGAACCCCGATATCTTGTCTTGTAAAAAGTCGAATTGCCAAATTTCGACGTGTTCATCAATTCTTGGCTCCTCAACGGGTTTTTTTTCGCCTTTTTTCAGGGTTTCAGACTTCGTGATTTTGCGAATCCTGACGTGAGGTTTCCTGACTCTCCAACACCCAAACCCCGAAACAGTCAACGGAGTCTGACTCCAATCATTGATGAAAACTCGCCACCTATCCTCTCAAACTGTACTATGTTTCTGACATGAGCCCTTGTCACCTGTCACCTAATCTATCGGCTTTGGGAACTTGAGCTACCCTCCTGTCATTATTTCCTCTATCCTTTTGAAGTTCCGAACTCTGAAATAGAGGCTATACAGAATCAACAGACGACTGTCACCCTCCTAATCCGACGACCCACGTGATTTCGGGCTTTTGGATACCAAGAGTTCAAAACTCTCGATACCAAATCACTTATCACCACAAATCCCAAATTCCTGAACCCCGAAACACCGAAATGTCGAAACGTGCCTTCACAGGTATTTCACGTTTCACAAATTTGGGATTTCTGACGTGAAGTGTCCTGAATCCTTTTCAGTATGAATGCTGAAACCCCAATCCCCGAAATGCCGAAATGCCACTTCAAGGATTTTCCGGGTTTTTTTCGATACAAAGGCCCCTGGCTTCTTGTCGTCAGGACTTCCGGTATTTCGAATCCCGAATTAACGAAATCCCGAAATTCACATCCAATTCTGCCGCGACTTGCAACTTTGGGTTTTTATTTTCTCCGTTGTGTCCCGATCACTTGTCCTCAGGACCCCCAAAATTCTGAAACGCTAAAAATTCTCTCCTCGCCTTCACACACAATAATCCAGTTCGCGCTTCGAGAGTTCGAGCGACCAAGGGTTTCATCCACACTTCGGACTTACAACTCCTGAAATGTCGAAATGATCTCGACGGTCCAACAGTCGCGATCAACAGTCCATATTGGATCCTGCCTCTCGAAGGATGAATTCGTCCTGTCGCTTAACTTCCCCGCAACTCTCTTGGATCCTACGGTCTTCGCTATTTCGTGAATTCTCCGCAGAGAATTTCGACCGTTCGATTCTTCCCTCAAGAACCTCTGCAAAATGAATTAATGTTCCCTCGCCATGACCTTCCTTCTGCAAAGCAACTTCACTTCGCCTCCCTTTGAATACTTCAAAGGCACTACTCCTTCTGAGCTTCTTTGATAAATTCAAGCCTAAAAAAAAAAACTCTGCTCGCACTCCTTGCGACAGTCCTTCAAATACTTCTGCGTATTTGAACCCTCAACTCTGTGTGCCTTCTGCAACAACAATCCTCCTCTCTTCCACCTTAGTTAACAACTTCTAAGGATTTAGCTAGCCTGCGCATGCCTTGCACAGCTCCTATGCTTCACTTGCACTTCTGTTGGAATGAGAACAACGGTATCCCTCGTGAGATTTCAAAGATAAACTCGGAATCTTGTCAACGCACACCTTGTGGACGCTTTCACTGCACTCCTTGTAGGAACTCTCGCTTAGGATGAGAAACAATTGAGACTCATTCTCCTTCTCTCGGATTTCAAACATTCAACATGAAATCATACATTCACAGTACTAAAGCAAATGCATAACAGAGAGCATAAAACAACTGTAAGCAGACCATTCAACATGTACAAATAGAAAACATCATAACACCATGAATCTAAACTAAAAGCTTCATATATTAATTCAAAGCTCCTGTACATGAGTTCTTCTTCTCAACTCTCTGCTAAAACTATTTTCTTCTTCTTGCTCTATGTTAATGATACAATACTACAATGATACAATGGTGAGGGTTTCTATATCCATCTTCCCTCCTGCTCCTAAAACTGTCTAATCTATCATTCAAATCTACCTACTTTCATTAACTATGCATAAATGCCTCTACCTTCTACAGATGAGAGCGAATCGCTCATGATCTGTTTACAATATGCAAGTACGCCTCCCTTTAACCATTACATTAATGGTTCAAAAACATTTCAAAAACATGCGTTGGTGGTCTTCCGGCTGTCTTCCGCCTTCATGCTCGCTTTGGCTGGCTACTTGTGATGCTCCTGCATCAAATCAACAAGATGAGCTTCACAACAAAATAGTCTTCATTAAAGATCTGTAAAGACATCTAGCTTTCATAAACCTTAGATAAAATGGTAATACAATTATAATCTTTAATGCTTCGTTCATGCTTTCAGTCATGAACGAAGCATGAACACGAAGAGGAATAAAAAAAATAATAGGAATAATCGAAACATCATATTTACAGTTCAAAAGTTACTTTCGAAAAGAAATAACTATATGACCAAGCGTAGGCAGCTACAAAAATTATTAATTGTCACTTTAAAAGGTGAAAATATGTAGGGTTGACAACAAGATGTTGATGCAAGTAGTGAAACACCCATTGACTACCACCTATAATTGCATTGCAAAAGGATTGTAGAGTGTAAAGGCACATTGAGTGCACATCAAAATATGTTGCTATCAAATAGCACATTTCATTGAACATACTATCTCCACAACTAGATGCAATAGTTGTTGTTATGTGCAATCCATGGGAGTGTATATGATGCATAATTTGTTTCCAATGCAATTGAAGGTCTTTGCAGGTGAGGGACAAGTAAATATAAGGTCCTCCAAGATTTCATATGGATAATTTTCTATAAAGTAGTGGTTCATAATGACCACTTAGAGTATTGGCATCATGGAACAAGATGCAATATGGATCCCTAGATGCAATTTTGTTGAATAGTAGATATCTTCTTTTTCTTTTTAAGGACCAAATTCCAATTGATATATTCATCCACTTGGATAGCCACCGTATACAAAATGTATCTCTCCAAAGTTGCCTCTCATGTGCAAACAGAGTTGCATATGCAGACAACTGCATCTTTGAAAAATATGTATTGACATCATGTATTCCATGCAATTGGCAAAGAAAATCAGATGCCAATTCGTATTGGTATGAATCTAATGCCTCAACGTTGCCATTTTTTAAACAGGCCAAGAAATGATCTATCAATCCATTGCACAACTCGGTCAAGGAATAACGGAAATGCAATAGAAATTGAAATGCATCGAAGAGGCAATCTCCCATAGTATACAAGAATTCATCTAATCTAAAAATTCCATTGTTATGAAATACTTGGTCGATGTTGTCATGTACAATGGAGTCTGTATCTATTTCATAGCACTCAACATCTTTTAATTTTTTATTTTCAAGATGTTTCCTAGCTATGTCTAGATAATATGCAAATAGGAAAAAAAGAAAAATGAAAACTATAAGTTTAGAACTGCATACCAATTCCGCTATGTATCTGTCAACCTTCTTCATGTCAAATTAAATGATCCATGGTTTCTATAGCATATGAAAAACAAACAAATCTATAGTGAGCGATGAACCATATAGAAGAGATAATGCAAATCAAATAACACTATAAATTTTCTCAGCACAAAGACTGAGTATTTAAGACATATCATTTTTGAACTTATTATAGGTGTGCATCTTATATGTGTTTCGGTATCCATTGTATATATTTTTACAGTCTTATTCACCATTTATTTTCATCCCCACTCTTCACAAATCAACACTAAACAGATCTTAAACGACTTTTTGATGCCTTCCACTCAGAAAACGCATATAAATGGTATGTCATATAAACAAAAGTGGAAGAACTAGGCATTACGAACTTTTACCATAGGAACGGAACCAACACACAACACAAATTCTTAAGGTTTCAATTATCTTACAAGACAAAGAAGATATTCTAAGATGTTTCAAGTATCTTACAAGTTGAAGAAGATATTCTAAAATTGGGTACTAGGAAACTCAGTCTGAGACACATCAGTGAACTTCCCACTTAGATTACAAAGAATCATTTCCACAATATGAGGTTCAGATCTAAAAACGGTGACAAAAGATGCATTATTTGGAAGACCCAAAGTCTAGAATAAACCAACAACTATATGTGGTTTTTCCTCAGAGAATAAAATCTTGCCCTGTCATAACCTGCAAAGAAGGGATGGCAAGGTCCTCGTAGATGCTTGCTCCACAATGAAAACTCTGAATTTGTTTGGAAAACCCCTTTGCATTGCCATTTTCCAAAGAGCTATGGTATGATTTCCCGGACATGAAAGTGGGAATATGTGATTGGAAGGGAAAAACCTGAAAAAAATGCACTAAACGTATGGTTTTCAGGAACAAAAATATGAGGAGAACATCCCATTTCCTTTTTTATATGTTACTATGGTTGCGACAGAGGTGGATTCTATGTCCAGCATTGGCATTCAAAGGCGACAAGATTTATTATTCAAGAACAATAACAAGATAGCGCTACACTCATGTTTCTCTGGTCCCAACAATCACATATAAGGATGTTCTGCAAGAGGATTTTCAGTCAGACATTCCTAGTATTGAAAATTCTTACTTGCAAATTGCATATAGTAAACAACAAACAACAAATAGGAATGCAACCATGGCACTGAAACTTACTCGTGAATGGGGAACGACATAAGCACAGTTCCAATTGCGGGTGCAGAATATCAACCCTGCAAACTGCAACAACAGGTTCAACTGTGGATGCAGGAAACCAACCTTGCAAAGTTGAAGCAAACAAGGGTGTGAGATTTCAACCCTGCAAAGTGCAAGAACAGGTCGAATTGCGGGTGCAGGACTTCAACCTTGCAAAGTTGAAGCAAACAAGAGCAAGCAAAAAACAACAAACTAGTGAACAAGCACCAAGAGGTCCAACTGCAGCTACAAGACCTCAACTTTGCAAAGTTGAAGCAAACAACAATAAGCAGCATCCAACGAACCAACGAGCAAGCAACAACCAATGAACCAGTAATGTCGGTGGAGAACAATATTGCCCAAATTCATTGCAGACAACATTGTATCCAAAAATCGGAGGAAAATGTATTCCAACACGCATGTTAAGTAAACATTTAAGGTTGTGAGGCCAATTAGGTAAACATTTAAGGTTGTCAGGACCGTTCAAGAGCCTCGCGCTATGTAAACATTTAAAAAAGAATGCAGTGTGGCAGGCCTGTTTACGTACGTAATAATAATAAAAATGTCTCTTTAAGTACTTAATAATAATAAATAATAATAATAATAATAATAATAACAATAGTTCGAACAATGAAAAAAAATTATAGTCAAAGGACAAACTAATATAAAGACAACTAATAAAAAACTGATTGTCGATGCTCAAAACTTTGGATATCTAAACATTTAAATAAAAATAATAAAAATTCAAAAAAAATGTAGATGATCAAAACTTTGGATATGTAAACATTTAAAACATTGGGAATAGCGAAGCTAGCAATAAGACTTAGAATCTATTATCCAATGAGATCATGACATATAAGGTTTTTTTTATTATATAAAAAATAATGTTTTGAGTTATCTAGTTTGAACAATAGAGATTATGTAAAAAAAAAATAGTCAAAGGACAAACTAATATGAAGTCAACAAATTATTGATTGCTATAATCCCTCTACGCCTTCATAATGATATCTCCAAAGTACACCATAGAAGTTTCAATTTTAAATATTATTATAAAGTAATTTTGATTTTTCATTATTTATATTTGTTTTCTTAAATGATGATGATGATGATGATTAACGTCCACTAAGACCTAATTGGTCTATCAGACCTTAAGAGGGTAAGTGATTACTTGTGATTCTTTAGAATTTTGTTTATGTGCTCGAAAAACATTAAGAGAAGCTTTCCAAGATCACCATACTTTTGTTGAGTTAAGAGGTTAGGAAGGTTGGTAGTGTGATCAATATTTTGAAAATGAGATATAATATGGGTATAGGATGGACAATCTAAGAGAAAGTGATTTTCATATTCAACCTTCTTAGTGTCACAAAGGTGATATACTCTTTCATCCCATGGCGTTTTAGGAATTGACCAACGCCCAGTTTCACTATGGAGCTCGTGAGAATTTGTTCTTATCTTAGCAATGCTTATTTTTTTCTTTACACTTGGCAAAATAGATAGATAATTTTGATCTTCTAGATTAGGGTTGATTACATNTTTATAATACCTTAATTTTCTTTTTTCCTCTAACTCTTTATCACACCACATTTTTTCCTTAAATTTTGATTTGACCTTTTTTTAATAGTATCTTTATTCTGCAAAATGGTTTCTTCCATGATTCCCCAATAGTTTAGCCAAGATCGGGTATCTTTATGCCATCCTTGCTTGAGTCGATGGTGGTTATGACTTTATTTTTGTGACATCCCCATCCGATACGACTCCTATGATGTACAACCGATAAAAGCACCCTTAATTGTTTTTAGTGTGTGTGTGTGTAGGAAGGTAATAATGACATTATACTCAACATCACAACATGACGATCAACACGACGCATGCAACTCATGCAACAACAACAAAACAACCTAACATAAAAGCACATCAAGCACCTGGAAGCAATGCACGACATTCAACCGACGAAGAATTAGAATGACTACCCGCCCGTCCTACCCTGCAATGGTTAGGACCTCCAGGACACATAAGAAACGCTCAAGCCCAGGTTCCCATCGATTTTGACCATTTAAGGTCTCAGGGCTGGTGATTGTTCTGAGAAACAAGGAGGTGTCTACATCTCGCCCAACACAAGCAAACCAAGCCTACTAAGCTAAGGACAATCATCCTAACAACCCCACGCACCCAAAATTAATTACACAAGTAACTAGAACCCTTACAGTGAGCAAACCAAGCACATTAAATGCTTACAAAACCAAGTACAAACATTAATTAAAATGAACAAGACCACCCTCAACGAGAAGTGCAAGCTAAAAACGACTTCGTCAACAACCCAACCATTAATCAAGGCTAAATGGTCAATATCTATGATTTAAATTGGTGTTAATTACAGATCAATTAACTAGTCTAAATCCCATTAGTCAACGAGTTACCAACCGAACTTAACATGAATTACGACTCAATTTAGCGAGTCTGAGTTACTAATTAGGCGATGTCTATAAATCCAACTAACATCAATTACATATCTAATTTAGCAAGTCTAAAATTTGCAATCTAGTCTTTACTCACCATACTAATTTTAATATTTATTACAATATAAATGGACAATTTTGTATTAATCTGAATCCCCATCCAACTAGCCATAAACTTGAATAACAACATTAACATTCTTAAAGTGGAATTCTACCATTAACACTTATGGACAGTTAAACCTCAAAATTAGTCTAGCTATAATGATCGAACTAACAATGCTAGCGGTCTACTATCATAGAGAAGGAAACTGCTAACTATTAACATTGTTGTAGCAATTGTTCTAGCAATTAATAAGTCAAAAATATAGCATTTCATATTGCAATTAACATGATAATCAACATGGCCAGTAACATTGTTGTGGTAATTAAATCTTGGCAGTGAGAACGTTGGGTATGCGTTCAATGTGAAGGAGGATAAAAGAGACAAAACAAAACTGTAGAAGGACCCACTTGTGGTCAGTCAACAACAACTCAATCAATGATTAAGGCAAGTCATGGTCATTTTACAACAACTCAGTGGTATACATAGTAAAAACTCAGAGATAAAAACACGCTGTAATTAGTGATGGAATCGCTTGGATTCAGTGAATAATACACCGTAAATTCAATGGTAAAACATGGTGTAAACTCAGTGATGAAAACACGCCAAATTCAGTGACAAAACCGCTTCAACTCTGTGGTATGAATACTAAACTCAGCGATAAAAATGAGTTCTAATCAGTGATAAATCGCTTGGATTCAGTGATGAATACACCATGAATTCAGTTGTAAATTGTGGTGTAAACTTAGTGATAGACACACTCTGAAACAAGTTGAAAACGTTGGTCTACACAGTCTGTTTTTAAATTCCAAACCGTGGTCATTCACAGCAAAACAAACACCAATTTTGAAGGTGACTTCATGTGCATTTAAACAATAGTCTATGTCAATATTTAAAAGAAAAAACATGGGTAATTTAACAACAATCTCTTCACATTTTAAAGGCAAAAATCGCAGGCCTTTAAACAACAATCTATGTCAATCTTTAAAAGAAAAAACGTGGGTAATTTAACAACAATCACAGTCTCAATTTAAAAGGGAAAAACATGTACATGGACACATCAGAAGGACATTCATGGCTATTCGTATTTAAAATATGCAGAATGATGTGTCCAAAATGCACCAGAAAGAACTCCATGTTGCCATCATCATTTAAAAGGGAAACACGTTGGAAAAACGCAGACATGGAAATGAATTCATTTTCCATTGCCAAGATACCAATACCATGCAGATAGGAATACAAAAACGTTTTTCATTTCCCGGACACAAATATAAATGCAAACAGGGAATCAAATAAAAACGTTTTTCCATTTCCAGGATACCATTATAAAAATGCAGACCTGAAATCAATTTTTTTTTTCATTGCCAGAATATAAAATAAAAAAAATGCAGACATGAAATTTGCAGACAGGGAATCAATCTGTGCTTCCATTGCTATAACCCCAATACAGCGCAGACAACAGTAAGAGAATGCAAGGATCCGATGGGAAAGGTCATGGAATGATTGCAGGGGTTCTATCAAACCAGGAATAGAGAAAACCAACCAGGACACCAGATATTCCACACGCAGAGGTCATTGCCAGATGGTGGAATCAACAATCAGCCAGGGACAAACATCAAGGGTAGCTGGCTAACAGGTTCGTCCTTCGCTCATCATCCTCGCACAGAAAAGCAGGGTGTTGAGATCCATAGGTCTTTTAACACTAAGGCGACGACCGTAGATCAGGCTCCTAGCCAATTGCTCGGGCAAGGACTAGTGAGCTAGGGACGAAGGCTAAACAACCACGGAGGTCACAATCAACACAACAAGGTGGTCAAGATGTGCGGGGAAATGAATCCATGGGAGTCAATCTATCATTGAGCTAGGCTAAGAAAATTTCAGAAAACCATCTAGACAATCAGTTAACTTACCCAAGTAAAAATGCAAATTCAAGCATAAGTTCTAAAACAATTTACCATACCAAAACGAAGAAAGTGTATCGTTGCCTGTTCTGAGTGGATGTCATGCGTGCTCCTTGCAAATCCCGCGTGCCGACTGGCGAGACTTCACCAGTACCTCCCAGTCAATGCTAGGGGTACTCTTCTTCCCCCTTAGCCCCCCGAGCCGCAAAGGGGCCACACACTTACTATCTAGAGATTTCGACTAGCTCCCAGCTCGCCTCGCAAGGCCAAGCTACCACTCCTCACCGAGATGAGTATCCCAACTCCCACAAGTTAAGTCATTCAAGTATATATTTCTACAGCATAACGTTATGCAAACAGAAGAGATCCAACCTCCATCTCCTCCCTTCATTATATAGAGTTTCATGGTTCCTTACTTTCCTAAAATCTCGTTTAATTAAGTTTTTAAAATTTAGTTCCTAAAAATTCCTCCCCGTACAAGTGTCACCCATCCCCTTCATTCCTCCATAAATTTATTTATTTAATTAATTAATTATCTTTATTTCCCTCACCCACTTAGAGTTATTCCTAGAATCACTCCTAGGTGTCCCCATATTCTCTTACAAGTTTTAATGGCTTTCCCCATTATTAAATTGTTGGTTCAGTTTAATTTAGAAATCTCTTAAATGGTAGATACTTTACTAAGTTTGACTTTCCGCTTTTTCCCTTATGTTCCCTTTTCCCCTTTTTATGTTTACCTCTTTTCCTAGTTTCCTAATATTTTAGATTTTCCCTCTTTCCCCTTTTTAATTAGAACTCAAAAAGGCAGGTGTGGAAATTAACCCTTTTTCCCTTTTCTCATTTAATTAGTATATTTAAAATTATAAAAAATAACAAAACAATTAATTCCCTTTTTTCTTTTTAATTTTATTCCAACAGATTTTTTTTTCCTTTTTTATTTTTTTTGAATAAATTAAATTTCTTACTCCCTCCATGTTACAAGATTTAACGAAGATCATACTCTTTATTTTTATTTTTTTTAATTATATATATATATATATATATCATTTTTTTATTTTATTTTTTTAATAATAAGGATAAAATTTTACCACTAGCATGATTTAGACCTAGACCTTTAATTTTCGTACTGGGCGACATTTAATTAGGGAATTTGTTTTAAAAATTCTTAACACGTTATTTGTTCTAAGGCCATCTAGGTTCATTCCTCTATCATCAACAATGTGACATGCCCTTCAGGACGCACTAGGTGCTCCAAGGGTGCCACTCGCCTTAATCTGCTTCCCTTGCACGACGTGCCCTTCAGGACGCACTACGTGCTCCAAGGGTGTCACTCGCCTCTTGACTGACTTGGTAGACATCAATAACCCCTGGAGTCAATACTCCGCCAAGTGAACTTGTGGGAGACTAAGGGCCTCTAAGGAATAACGCCCCCGCCTTATTGCGCGCCCCTTAGAATCATCGTGAGTGGATGTCGCAATCTGCCCTCACGGCATCGTGGGTCCTCTCGAACTAGGTAAATGTTAATCTACAGTTCGAGCCACGACAGGAGTGCTAGTAGGCTGTGGCAGGGCTGTTGTCCACACCTCTCCCTCAACATCTCTGGTAATCGTGCGTGACCCCTTTACTCCACATGTGAGTCTGGTCGGCAAGCTATCGTCAACCTGCATCATCAACAAATCATGTCAGAACATATCCATATCATATCATCTAATCAGATGCACTAATATCACAGTAAAAAGATCAAACCCCAATGGTACACTCCCTGACTCGATCCGGAGTCCAAGGGGTTCCATCGATGCCTCTGCATCCTCGAGGTCCAAAATCCTGCACACTCAGTAAACCAAGTCAATAGCACCTGTCTATGTCAATGCAGTAAAACAACATGTCATCAACCCATAACGCCTCATAATCAAAATCAAAAGTTTTAATAGCATAATAATCCGGATCACTTGTGAGCAAGTGTCCTCAAAGAATAATTTTGCTCAGTGCGCTAGAGCGGGATGTTACAATTTTGAATCAATTTTAGGTAGCCTCTTGTCTTCCATGTTGTTTAAATTGTTCTTATACATTAGGTATCTAGTCATAGCCATGCTCTCAATGGGGGAGAGGCTTGTTTCTATGAGGAGGATGGGATAGGGCGTATTTCCTTTAATTTTGAGATTATAGGTTATAAAACTCTTTTGTATTTCCTCTATCTTTCTTCAGGATTCACGAGAGATACTACAACCCCATACTTCACATCCAGAAAGAATAACAGGTGTAACAAGAGTCTCAAAGAGGAGTTTCTTCTTATCCCAACTCCAAAGATCAGCTGATTTACAATTGTTTTCAAGCCCATAATAAGCTTTCCATCGCCCAATAATCCTTTTCTCAATGCTATAATTCCAATTGAGCTTGTGGTGAATATCAATTCCAAGATATTTGTATGAATTCACTTCCTCCAAGTTGTTGTTGTCATATACAAAGGTATCATATGGGATCTTATTGGATTTAATAATCATGACCTTAGTCTTATCAATATTAATAGTCATACCCATATTGGAGAAAAAATACTTGAGGATTCTTAGTTGGTTTTCAAGATCATGGAGAAAGATGTTTGTTAGGCCCAATTCTCTTTCGAAGATACAAGATTTTTCAAAAAATTGAATTATTAATTTATTCCAGGTCTCTCTAATTTGATTCTAGATTTTAATTCCAGGTCTCTCTAATTTGATTCTAGATTTTATTATTATTATATAAAAATAAAATCATAAATGTCAATAATAATAATTTTATAAAAATAATAATATTTAATAAAAAAATTCATGGTTTAAATAATATATATTTTCCCATTCAATTCAAAACTCATCTCCAACATTCAGTGATTGTTGTTTAACTTTTTCTTATGAAATATGAAGCTCGTCCTTCACATCGATGGCTCTTATTTTTGCTTGGAATCCTCATGAAGATTACACGGCAACATGTGGAGAAAGATGCAACGAAGCATCTCTCCATGATAAATGTTTAAGAGCTTGTGATACAAATTGTGAAAAATGTAGGTGTGTTATTTTTTGTACATTTGGAAACAAACAACTCTACCTCTACTATGTCAATTTGGAAATGAATGGAAACAAATTGAAATTCATTTGAATGTGTTTATGTGTGCATTGTCACTATACATATTGGGATGTTGAGTTTTAGGACATAGTTATTCATTAATTGTACAAGGATATATAAAATATAAATATGATTTTGTGGTGAGATTTGCTAATAAGATATATATTGTAATGGTGCATTGGGGCTCCATATTAGAATGTGTGCATAGGTGTGGCTATGATGAATACTAGATACTAAACAAGTGTGGTAGTGAGCAAGACTCTGCATAAATGTGGCTCAACTCCTAATGAATTGGGAAAAAAACCTTCACATGCCATTTTTTTTTTGTTATAAATAATGTTTGCAATAACCTCCACATCCATTAGCAAATATTTTTGTGGATGTGTTTGAAAGAATTTTGCCCACTTTTGTAACATTAAATACTTATGCTAAACATTGATTTCCTTGACACGTGTTTATATACATGTGTGAGTTACCTTAAAGATTAGTTCATTGTTGATTGATTTCCTTGACACAGTGTTTATATACATGTGTGAGTTACCTTAAAGATTAGTTCATTGTTGATTCATTGATAAAAAAAAAGGTATGTGGAAAATGTTATACATCTTCACATTAGGTTCAATCCCTTTTCCTTGTTGTTGTTACTATGATTGTGGTCATATTTTTTCTCGTTATGTCAAGGCTCAAATTCAAGATCATTTTTAAGTTGTTATTAACATTTTCTTGTGAATTCAAAGCTCAACTTGGCCATTATTTTTTGTTAAAGTTTAAATTTTTCAAGTGAATTCAAAACTCATCTCCAACATTCATTAATTGTTGTTGTTTAACTTTTTCTTATGAATACAATGCTCATCCTTGAAATCAATGGTTCTTATTTTTGTTTGTATTCCTCATGAAGATTACAAGTCAGCATGTGGAGATAGATGCAAAGAAGCATCTCTCCATCATTGATGTTTAAGAACTTGCAATAAAAAATGAAGGTGTGTTCCTCTTGGTACATTTGGAAACAAACAAATCTATCTTTACTATGTCAGTTTGAAAATGTATGGAAACAAATTGACATGCCCTTGAACACGCGCGCGCGCGCGTGTGTGTGTGTATGTGCGCGTGTCAATATTGCAAATATTTTCCTTGAAATTTTGAAACCACAATACTCACCAAACAAAGGATAAGGGACCTAATGAATAATATCTTAGTCTTAAGGCGAGGAGGCAGGAGCCCAATGGGGGGCTCATATATGACCCTGATGGAACCAAGAAACTTACATTCTCATGGGGGTTGGGATATGCCACTAACAATCGAGCTAAGATTATTGCTTTGTCAATGGGTCTTCGACTAGCTAAAGTGGAACAAATCAAATATCTAGTAGTATTGGGAGACTCTGATATAGTCATTAAAACCATTAAGGAATATTGCAAAAATTTGAAAGGAAATAACGAACCATCATATTTGTGCATTCATCAAGAGATGGGAAATTTTGATGAAATTAGCTTCTATCACATCCTAAGGGACAACAATAAAATATTTTATGATCTAGCCAATAAAGGCTCTCTCTTCTAGTTAATAATTATAAATTCAAGCTTTGAAGAAACCTTGGTTTACCCTCCATAACTCATTTCTCTCATGCACAAAAGTTCTTACACCATGCTCCTCCCAAAACATTATGAAATTGGGTTTTTTTCCAAACCCTCCATTTAATACATTTAATTACGAATTTTGTGCTTTCTCTCCACCTTGTGCTGCCAAGTGCCCTTCCACTCTCCCTCCATATTTTTCCCATGCACTCGAGCTCCCTTCAGTGAAATCTTCCTCCTCCCTCTTGCTTTTATCTCCCCTTTCTCACCATCATTGTTAGATGTGGGGTTCTCCACCCCCATGTGGAGATGTGGCCTCTTTGCTGGTTATATTGGATGGTTATGGATCTGGGTTTTCCCCTAAACGCTCATTCTTGTAGTCTTATGTGTTGTATTAGGGTATTTTTTGGTGGTGGTAGGAGTCAAGTTCTTGTTCTCTTCCTAGCGAGCTCCAGGCTCTCTTGTCCACGACTATTTATTCCCTCTTCGAGTGGTGGTTTCTCTTTTTGGCACCCTCTCTGCGGATGTCTCCCCTCAAAGGTAAACTCTTCAGTCTTGCATGCCATTTCGACAATTAACATTGGGAACTTTTTCTTTAGAAACTGGTTTCACAGTCAAATTAGCAAGAATTTGGGCTAAAACTCCTCAAATTCATTGTGGAACACTTTACCTCTCGGTCTACATGTTGTTGTTGTTTATATAATGTCTTCCCCACGCCACATTCCTATGTGGTGTAGGGGATCTTCAGGCAAACCTTTTGTTGGTGAATTTAGCTCTCACTGACTCAACAAATAGGTGGTCTAGTTGGAAAAGGAAATAAAATCCCTAAGAGACTCTCGAGCATTTAAAAATGCAAAAGACCAAGAGATGCAATTCATCTTTCAAAAGATGGAAAAACAAAGTGAAGAATTGGCTCTCTTGAGACAGGAAAATCATATTCTTAGGCACTATATGGAAGAATTTTTTTCACAAAGTAGATCAGACTCCACCAACGTAGCAACTTCAATCATTGTTCAACATGAACCATGGACACTAAACCAAGATATCAATATCCAGAGACCTTAGGGACCTATAGACATAGAGTTAAAATTGTATCCTTATCTCTTTTTATGCACATCAAGTCTTTGTTTGTTCAAGGTACCATTGTAAGGATATATACAAGAGGTATAGTAGAAAAAAAAATGAACTATGATTCGTTTCTCTTATGGGAGGATTTAGTTTTGTTGCTCCTTTTGTCACTAAGACTATGTTGAATCTATGTAAACTCCTTGATGTTCTCTTTGACAACAATGTTTATATAATACAAATATAATCATTTATGTTTAAAAAAAAAAACAACAAAACAACTTAGTCTTGAGGACCCTAGAATATCTGTATTTATGATGTAAAGGCCCAATCCTCAATGATAGTTTGTCTCATATCCATAGTTTGTATAATATCATAATAATTGGAAGAAAAAAAAAATTGTACCTTCCCTCCATTGATAATAATTAAAAGAAAAAAATGTACCTAGACCATGAAATAATTGTATTTATGTTGTAAAGTATCAATCCTCAATCTAATCTATGTAACATTGTATTTCTCTCTTCAACAACAATGTTTCTATAATACAAATATAACCATTTAAAAAAAAAAAAAAACACTTAGTCTTAAGGACCATAGAACCATGAAATATAAAAAAACCTTAGTTTTAAGGACCATAGAACCATGAAATATATGTATTTACGATGTAAAGTCCCAATCCTCAATCATAATTTGTCTCATATCCATAGTTGGAAAAAGAATAAATTGTACTTCCCTTCTGTTTGCGACGGAGGTCACTCCTGGATTGCTATCAGGAGCAGAGCCCGACGCCCATCAGTTTAGTGTCACGATTGTTCATAGATGAGTGATCAAATGGAAGGAAACTCTAAACAGTAGTGTCCAACTCTGAAAACAGGCCAGG
>ML807732.1:142845-156678 GCA_009831015.1 Picea engelmannii | reverse complement strand
AATTGCACAAAATGAGGGTTAGAATATAAGAAATTAGAAAATATGAGAGATATGATTAAATATGAGAGATGTGATTAAAGAGTTAGAAGAAAAACTAAGAAACAACTTGGCCCTAATTAGTTTGGAAAATAAACTAGATATCAAACACATCAAAGAATAAATGAATACGCTAATTGACTTGGTTCATGAGTGTAACAAAAGAGCATTGAACCTCATAATTTTTTGTATAAAAAAAAAGCAAGATGAGGACACGTTAGCAATAGTAAAAGAAGAACTAAAAAATAAATCACAAATTGAAACAACTTACATCATAGAAGCAAAGATGTTGGATAGGTCGATAACCACCCTGGGAAAATATATACAAAAAATAGAGACAAGGAGAAGACATAGAGAGGAAGAGGAAGAGGAGGAGGTGTGCACGTGAGGCTTTACAAAGAGCAGGAGAGACACCAAAAAAGAACGCATGCACAGAGGGGAACACGCGATCCAGACATGTAAAAGAAAAGAGGAAGGTTGTGAGCTTGATGTTGGGGAAGCATCTGATAAACCTCCCAGGGATGTTGGGACAGAGAGAAGGTCTTTGAGAAATGGCATAGTTCTCTAATGATATCATGGCTCGACATGGGGGTGGCCATAGTGTCATAAAAACTTTTAGGGGCGAAATTTCTCCCATGGGAGAAATCTAGCCCCTTCAAATTTTGGCACGGTGAATTTTATATATTAAAAAAAAACAATATTAATCCTAATTCACCCCCCTTTTATTTTTAAAACAATATTAATTTTATATTTAGCCAAAAATTGGCGGTCGAAATTTAAATATTAATTACATTTTCGCCTTCGATAAATGGCGGTCATCCTCCCTTTCGCCCGATTTCTGTGAGTAGCCATCGATCTTCCAGGGTTTTTTCCGACAATTTTAGTTTTTTCACAGGACCAAGGACTATGATTTGCCTCGATTTGGGAATGGCCATTGGCCTTAGGATTTTTCCGCCCATCGATTTGGAATTTTTAGTTTTATAGAGGATGCCCCCGATTTGGAGTTTTTACATGAATCTGGTCGTGGGTTTCATAAAATTTTGCCCTAATTTGATGGTGATTCACAATATTAATAGATTCAAGTGGTTCGACTTGAATCTTCAGCCACGCCTAGCTTAAAATATTCAAAGGCCAAGTTCCAACTCAAAATTTTATTGTCAAAATTTGCAAATTACAGGAGGAGAAAGCGTCGAGTTCTTTCCATCTTCTCGGTCGCTCTGTGTCAACGTTTCTGGTTGCCAGACTGACCCCTGGAGCACCTTGAATCTTGATATCGGGTAAGTCATAAGTGGCTTATGAGCCCTCTCTGCAACTTTTGAAATTTGTCACGACTGTGCAGGGCTAATCTTAATCTCTTATTATTTATGGGCTCATGGTTCTCCGCTCCGCTAGTAGCAGAGTTGTTTTGGGAATTCATTAAGGGCATATGCTAGTAGGGATTATCATGATCAGTGATAGAGCCCACCCAACCTCTAGGATAGCATAGGCTTCAGGTCACGACGAGTGATTTTTTGGGTTAGTGATTGGAGTAGATTAGCAGTTCTATGTAACGTGTTTAATATTTTGAGATTAACCACAGTTTGGAAAAATTACCTGGGTGTTTTTAAATCATTCTCACAAGCTGGTGCTCACTGTTGAAACATGATGTTTCAACACCGTTTTCCCAATGCTCATTGCTTGTTTGTTTCCACGCACGTCGCACAAGTGTCATCCTGATCAATGATAGAGCCCACAGCCCCACCCAACCTCCAATATAACAGAGGCTTCAGGTCATGATGAGTGATTGTTTGGGTTAGTGATTTCCAATTGGAGTAGATCAGTAGTTCTATGTTTTAGTTTTTGAGCTTACTCAAAGACTACAGTTTGGATAAATTATTAAATTATCTGGGCATTTTTAAATCATTCTCACAAGTTGGGGTTGAAACATGGTGTTTCAACACCGTTTTCCCAATGCTCATTGCTTGTGTGTTTCCACGTATGTTGCACAAGTGTCATCCCGATCAATGATAGAGCCCACAGCCCCATCCAGCCTCTAGGATAACAGAGGCTTTAGGTCATGATGAGTGATTGTTTGGGTTAGTGATTTCCAATTAGAGTATATTAGTAGTTCTATGTTTCAGTTTTTGAGCTTACTCACAAACTACAGTTTGGATAAATTATTAAATTACCTAGGTGTTTTTAAATCATTCTCACAAGCTGGTGTTGAAACACGGTGTTTCAACATGGTGTTTCAAAACCATTTTCCCAATGCTCATTGCTTTTGTTTTTCCACGCACATCGCACAAGTGTCATCCTGATCAGTGATAGAGCCCATAGCCCCACCCAACCTTTAGGATAGCAGAGGCTTCAGGTCATGATGAATGATTGTTTAGGTTAGTGATTTCCAGCTGGAGTAGATCAGTAGTTCTGTGTTTTAGTTTTTGGGCTTACTCACAGAGTGCAGTTTGGATAAATTATTAAATTACCTGGGCGTTTTTAAATCATTCTCACCAGTTGGTGCTGAAACACAGTGTTTCAACACCGTTTTCCCAATTCTCATTGCTTATGTGTTTCCACGCACGTCACACAAGTGTCATCCTGAGCTGTGAAAGAGACCATAGCCCCACCCAGCCTCCAAGATAACAGAGGCTTCAGGTCATGATGAGTGATTGTTTGGGTTAGTGATTGCCAATTGGAGTAGATTAGTAGTTTTGTGTTTCAGTTTTTGAGCTTACTCACAGACTACAGTTTGGATAAATTATTAAATTACCTGGGTGTTTTTAAATCATTCTCACAAGTTGGTGCTGAAACACAGTGTTTCAGCATGGTGTTTCAGCACCGTTTTCCCAATGCTCATTGCTTGTGTGTTTCCACTCACAAGTGTCATCAAGAAAATGGAAATACAAGGAAAGCACATAACTCAAGAAAAATGAGACATAGAATCTTTGTCTTCTCTTTTCTATTGATATTCAATGAGTTGAAGTTCTGTTTTACATTCGGCAAGAAGAATCCTTGAATAGATCTTAGATCTGTTTATTTATACAAAAGTGTCTTAACCAAAAGTAGTTAGACATTCCACATTCTTTGATCTCAAAAATAGAATATAATCAAAACTAAAAGATACAATGCATATTTTTATGAATTTGTTGAGATTTCTTCGGTTTGTTGGCACTTCACTTGTCCTTTATTTTCTCAATGCTATTGCTCGCGGATGTACTTGGTTTTTTCCAATCGTTCAATTGAGCATGTAGTTCCATTAATGCAAAAAAAAATTTGGAAGGTTCGACATTTGCATTCAACTCAAATGCGAAAACTTTTTTCTGTACCAAAGGTAATTTCTCTTGAATTTTCACCACTGCCTGTGTTGTAACCTGATGTTGTAAGCTTGGTTTTACCAACAGATCATTTATCAATTGTAAATCAACATGATCTACCTATTGGATAGCACTTTGTACACTCTCTCTATTTTTCTTTGAATTCTCTTTGCTCCTTTCAATCTCTATTTGTCCAAGTGTATTGGGGATAACACTGCCATCAAACTTAGCCATTTCCAACTCTACAGTTGAGAGAGTGTTAAGACAAGATTCCTTTGCTTCTCTAGCCAGCTTCTTACTTTCTTCAAGATTTGTTTTCCATACCTTTAAATCTATTTCTCCCTTTATCTTCTCATACCGTGAAAAAGGGGCAAGCCCAGGTACATTGATTTTTTGTCTCCATACTATGAATTCTTGGAATTTGGACCTAGTTGTATAGGCTTCTATCTCCTTTTCATGAATATTCTTTAAGCAATTATTAATCACTTGATAATGTCTTTGAATAATATCCATATTTTGGTATAGGTCTTGCTTGACAGTTTCCATCTTTCCATTTATTTCAGATGCCTGCTTCTTAAATGCAGTGATATCCATTCATGTGTTCTCAAATAAAGTTATTCGAGACTGCAATTGCTCTATTAACCTGCCTCTTTGGGAAAGCACAATATTTCTCACCTATTGATTTTGAACACTTAATTCTAGTTTGTATTCTAACTTCTTTATCTGTTGCTCAAAACCCTGTTTGATTTGCTTTGTATCAAAATTGATTTTATTTCCGGAAGTCATTTCCATCTATTGCATATCATTATGAAATTGTTCAACCAAAAGACTCTTTTGTTCCAATTGTTTTGTGACATTATCCATTGACCAATGGTTATCAATTGCAAAGGCTCCCAATGAGTCTGCAACTTCTTTTGCAAATTCAAGGTCACTCTGTCCCTGTTCATCATATATCATTTTCTGCTTTTTGGTAATTAGTCCTTCTTTCTGTCGAGCTTCATTTCTTATGATAACCTTCCTTTTCTTGTTGAAAAATAAATTTGATGGAGGAATTTATTCAAGTTAAATAGGTGTGAGGTCATCTATATTAATAATCTTTGAACTAGGTAACTCAAAACTTATTGCTAGAGGATTTAATGATGGTATGGGAGAACTAAGTGCAATAGATCCTTCTGGATTTGGGGCATCTTTCACTAGAGTTTCAATATTTAGTGATGAGAAAGTAAAAGTATGCTTGTGATTCATCAAAGCCTCAAATAATTTTTTCTCATCTTTACCTGGTACTGATATTATTGCATCTTTGGATAATGTATCTGAGCTCTTCTCCCCTTCCTTAGCCTTGTCCTCAGGCAACCTATGTTGCTTGGGCTTTGTCAATGCTGTCACCTGTAAAGTTGGATTTTTTTCTCCCTGCAAGACCTTGGGAAGAATATTCCTTATGTGCTTCTGAAAACTTATGAAGCCTGACTATTGATCTTGAGGCAAATTTTGAAATCTGCTTTCAACTTCATCGTATGATATTACACCTCTGAAAATTTCATCATAGGGGGAATCTTCATGCATATATCTTTTCATATTGAATTGAGCTAGATGATTTTCAACCACCCTATGAGGATCATGCCTTTTATACTCAATATCAATCAATTTTATATCTTCTAAGGTTGAAGCTTCAACCTTAGCGTGTCCAAAATCAGATAAGGAAAACATGCCAACCTGTATGGGAAAGGTTGGCCACACTCTCTTTTGTGTCACCTTCAATTCTTTAGTTATTCCTCCTAAGACTGTTTGATAAGCTACTTCTCTGCAAACCAGTTTGTCAGGTAGGAATCCGGGGAGAGCATGCGTAGATAAATAATAGCTGAACACTCTGATATAAGAAAAAATTTACTCAACATACCAATCTGTGATAGCACCCAAATTTACAATGATCTGTTTTGAAATTATGGTGGGAGGTTGTCCATATATATCTTCATGAATTCAGATTACTACATTATAACAAATTTCATAGAAGAAGTCCTTTGATTTTTTCTCCCATAATTTAGAGTGATAAAAATGTATGGGTTCGGTGCTAGTCGGAGTCCAGCTCCAATTCATGAGAGGAAATGGAGTCCTGAAACATATTTCATCCATAACGAATGCAAACATATAAAATGGGGCATGTTCTCCTTTAGATTTTAGCATCTTGTATTCCACAATTTCTTGGCTAAATTCTCTGATAACATTTTTCCTCGATCAAAGGTGTAACCCTCAACAACCTCATGGATTATGGGAACCCATTCTACAGTAAAATGTGCAGGATTTTCCCTACCGAACATTCTACAGAGCATCATGGTGATATAGATGATATGAGCATCAGATGATGCTGTAGAATATACACCATGGGTATCATATTTGAACTTTTTTGGATATCGTAGATGGTTATATCATATTTAGTGCATTCCTCATCCTTAAACTTCAATATAAACGATGAATTGTAGGTATATTTGGGTTTAGAAGATAATTTATACATTACTTGAATATCCTTAGGTCGAAAAGAGCCGACGAAGGTCTTATGGTGACTGAAGATGATTCTTGTTGGGATATCCACTTGTTCCAAGGCACAACCTATCATATCATTGTAAGGCATAAGTTTAGGTCGAGCAACAACTTTATGTAATTTAGGCTTTGCCACATGTCTAAGCTTAGCTGAAAATGTATCATCGTCTTCTTCTGTTGAATCATCTGGACAGAGAGAATTAGAAAGTCTGTGCTCCCAAATGTCATAAACTTGTTTCCAAGATTTGGTGGCATCTGTCAATCGAGCAATGGTATATGAGAGTATATCTGCATTTGGGTTTGATTCATCGGTCGATAAATCTTGCTTCTTTCCTGTTTTGTGCGGCGACATGATTTTCAAAAGATGAAGTTAACCTTCCTGCGAGAAGCAAAACATGTGAGATCACAATGTTGAATACAAAAATTTCAGATGCTAATGGATAAATGATTTGAAACTTGAAAATTGAAATGCCTTTATTTACAAGAAAATTTAATGTCTATCTATTTGTGTTTTAATCTTCTGACAAAGTAATCATTCCAAAATATGTCAAATTTATTACCTGGCGGTCGCAAAACTTATCCCAATCTTTAATCCTAGCCAGATGGGTGTATTATTAATGGGTGTAATTAAGATAACATACACTATACAATGTACATTGTACACTTTACTTTGGAGATTCGACAATTGGGGATTATGAAAACAAAACAATGGATATCTTCCAAAGGCCGAATTCGCGAAGTAGTTAATCAATTATTAAATATTTTTTGTTTTAATTAATCACTAAATCAAGGTTTAAAGTCTCTTCTAGTTTTAATTACTTGAAACTTCAGAACTTTGGCATTCCGGAGTTTTGAATGTAACATGGTGTACACTATACGGTGTATATCTCCTGAAGTCCGAATTCACGAAGAAAATAATCAAATCTTTTTTTAAGTACTTCGCGACTCCGAAAATCCAGAGCTTCGGGAGTTTGTGAGCATGTATGTGTGGTGAGCACTGAGTATTTCGATAGTTCAACATTCGGGGGTTTTGATTACAGTACAATATAATTATAGATATCTCCCAAAGGCCGAATCTACGGAGTAATTACTTATCGTTAATCATGACTGGTTAAACATGTTTTAATTAATTAAGTTTTCTAAGTGTCTTATTTATCATGATCACAAGTGCTTCGATATTTTGGGGTTCTAATGTTTTTGAACTTGTTCTTTGATTTATTTGAATCTCCCAAAGAAAAATCTCCTGGAGTGATGTGGCAGTGATGACATCACTTTCGATGGCGTGTCATGCAAAAAGGTGAGTGACACATGTCATCTAGAAAATGAGAATGATCTGAAAAAAATGCCCAAAAAGAGTACCATGTGTCAACCAAAATGATTTTTTTGACAGGTGACATGTGACCCATCAGCCGATTCTCAGTGAGTATTAGTACTTTGACAGTTCCACATTCAGGGGTTTTGATTGCAAGACAATAGATATCTCCCGAAGGCCAAATCTACGGAGTGATTACTTATCGTTAATCACTACTCGTGTTGGCACAAGGGTAGACCCAGGGTTCAACACTAAAAAATACACCAACAAAACCCTAACTACCGGCCCTTTTGGAAACACCTGCAAAGCAGGAGAAGTCTCACCCGAGGTAGAAGCAGGGGGGGTTACAGGACACAGGTGTCTGTAACCAAGCTGGGACACAGATATGTGATAATAACACTTCGTAGAGTACTTTATTAACACTTAGGAACAACATACATTAGTTCATTAGTTTAATTAACATTGCAAAACATACCCAAGGATAGATCAACACAGTAACAAATGGCAATATACCCATAACATTTAACATCATAAGTTAGATCTAGCATCCATTCATCCTTAACACAAGTAAAGCACTAAGAAACAATAGATCTATCTATCATACATAATAATCAAGGCACTGAGCATATTCATAACATAAAAAACAAAGCACAAAGAAAACCAAAGACACAAGATATATGTGGTTCACCCCAGTGTGGGGCTACGTCCACCAACCGCTTCACCTTCTTTATTATTCTTTAGTCTCTTACATTCAGTTTCTTCTGTGCACTAAGCCATAGAGTCAAGATTTGCACTGGAAATGAGATCTACGCATTGAGAACCGTATCCTCCTTCCCAAAACTAGGTCAAGGCATAGAGACAACTTCTCTATCGATCACAGAGCCTCACATATACATTATGTTGCACAAAGCAACTCAAAACTACTTTCACTTTGCTACTTCCCACTACCTTCTACAATACATTCTTGCTTATTTATACTTTTACAATCCCTTACAATAAGGCCTAATCATGGGTAAACCCCATGGGCCGACATCCCATAAACCATTACAAAACCCCTAAATAACCCCTCACAAAGCCTGCAAAAGTAGTGAGATCCGTGATCTCAGCTCCACCTGGGTGCTCCATCTTCGACCATCGTGTCGAAGTCCAAAAGTGGGTCAATCCTGACCAAGGTTTCCTCAAAACTTGGTCGAGGGCCAACAACTAGTTAAACCTATTTTAATTAATTTAAATTAAGTTTTCTAATTGTCTTATTTATCATGATCACAAGTGCTTCGGTATTTCAGTGCTCTGACGTTTTTGAACCTGTTCTTTGATTTATTTGAATCTACCGAAGAACAATGTCTTAGAGTGATGTGGAAATGATGACATCACTTCCGATGAAGTGTCATGCAAAACGGTGAGTGACACGTGTCACCTAAAAAAGTGTGAATGATTTGACAAAAATGCCCAAAAAGAGTGCCATGTGTTAGACAAAATGAAGTTTTTGACAAGTGGCCTGTGACTCATCAGCTGATTTTCAGTGGGTAGTAATACTTCGACAGTTCGACATTCGAGGGTTTTGATTACAATAAAATAGATATCTCCTGAAGTTCAAATCTATAGAGTGATTACTTAATAACTTATCATTAATCATGACTAGTTAAACCTATTTTAATTAATTAAGTTTGCTAAGTGTCTTATTTATCATGATCGCAAGTGCTTTGGTATTTCGGTGCTATGGTGTTTTTGAACTTGTTCTTTGATTTATCTGAAATTTTAAGGATAAAAACCGAAAAGACTTTCAAAGTTTAAATTCTGAATTTCTAAAACGTTCTAACAGGGAATTCAATAAGTGCATATGCTAGTAGGGATTATCCTGATAAGTGATAGAGCCCACCCAACCTCTAGGATAATAGAGGCTTCAGGTCATAACGAGTGATTTTTTGGGTTAGTGATTAGAGTAGATTACTAGTTCTGTGTAACGTGTTTAAGACTTAAGTTTTTGAGCTTACCCACAGTTTGGAAAAATTACCTGGGTGTTTTTAAATCATTCTCACAAGTTGGTGCTGAAACACGGTGTTTCAACACCGTTTTCCCAATTCTCATTGCTTTTGTGTTTCCACGCACGTTGCACAAGTTTCATCCTGATGAGTGATAGAGCCCACAACCCCACCTAGCCTCTAGGATAGTAGAGGCTTCAGATCATGATGAGTGATTGTTTGGGTTAGTGATTTCCAATTGGAGTAGATCAATAGTTCTATGTTTCAGTTTTTGAGTTTACTCACAAACTACACTGTACACTTTGGATAAATTATTAAATTACATGGGAATTTTTAAATCATTCTCACAAGATGGTGCTGAAACATGGTGTTTCAACACCTTTTTCCCAATTCTCATTGCTTGTGTGTTTTCATGCACGCCGCACAAGTGTCATCCTAATCAGTGATAGAGCCCACCTAGCCTCCAAGATAGCAGAGGCTTCATGTCATGACAAGTGATTGTTGGGGTTAGTGATTGGAGTAGATCAGTGATTCTGTGCTTAAGTTTTTGAGCTTACCCACAGTTTGGATAAATTACCTGGCCATTTTTAAATAATTCTCACAAGCTGGTGCTGAAACACGGTGTTTCAACACCTTTTTCCCAATGCTCATTGCTTGTGTGTTTCCATGCACATCGCACAAGTGTCGTCCTAATCAGTGATAGATCCCACCGATCCTCCAGGATAGTAGAGGCTTCAATTCATGATGAGTGATTGTTTGGTTTAGTGATTGGAGTAGATCAGTAGTTCTATGTTTAATTTTTTGAGCTAATGACATTTTAAAATCATTCTCACAAGCTAGTGCCGAAACACAGTGTTTCAACACCCTGTTTCCCAATGCTCATTGCTTGTGTGTTTCTATGCACAAGTGTCATTATGATCAATGATAGAGCCCACCCAGATTCGACCCTCCAGGATAGCAGAGGCTTCAGGTCACGATGAGTGATTGTTTGGGTTAGTGAATCAATGATTGGAGTAGATCAATAGTTCTGTATACTATGTATGTTGAAGTGATTTATTTTTAGATAAGTATTGTTGGTTTTGTAACTTATTGAGAAGAATTGAGTTCTTAAAATTGATATATCTCTTGCATTTGTGTTGAATTTCCAAATGGATGAGTAATTTTGTATTATTTTTCTCATGCTGGTTTCACTTTTGGTTTCTAGATCGATTTGAAATTCTAATTGTGAAAATTTTAGTGAGATGTCAAACAACAATTGTGGAAAGAAAACATCAAAATAGAGGGATGTATTTTCTTACTTTCAAAAGCCTCAATCTAAGAACCCAGATTCTCTTCATGATTCAAGCTCCTTTGAGCAACCCATCAATGAAAGTCAAAGAGATGTCAACTCTTCTGAGAATGCATCTAATATCCATATAATAGATGATGAAATAGGTTCCTCTAGTGATCATATTGAGATTCTTTCACCATATATTGACAATAACAATGTTGAAGGTTTTTCCTTGGAAGGAAACACAAACCATTCACAATCGCGGAAAAGGAAAAAGGGACAATGGGACATAGGGAGAAAATTCCAATCGAATTGGGTCTCAAAATTTCCATTTATTGAACCAATACCTCCAACAAATGAGAAAGAGGCTTCACGAGAGGTTAGATGCATTATATGTAGTTGGAAACTTGGAAAGACAGTAAAATTGTAGATGAAGTTAGATACAATAGAGAACAATGCAGGAAAGGTGTATGATAAGGAAATTGTAAAGAGCGAGGATAAATCTATTATCAAATGGAAATCTTCTGGGGAATGTCGACATGTCAAATATGAAGATGAATATAATAAATAATTAATCAGTAAGAGAAAACTTGAGGCAAGTGGATGAACCATCACATCTCTATTTGGAAAGACGATGGAAATAAATTTGTTATCCAAGATGATGCAATTAAGCACTTTATTTCACATCTTATCCAGAGGTCATCCTATAACAAATTTTCTAGATTACAAGAACTTTATATCTTTTATTGAAGTGTCAAATTTTCCATCTTCTCATTGGTCAGTAACGAGTTGTTGGGAATGGGAAAAATATCTAGCTCAAGTAGAAAAGGATGATTTGAAAGAGAATATTGCAAATGCTAGCTTTTTTTTATTGTCTTTGGATGAAGTTACAACTATTGATAATACTTCATGGATCTGCATGAGCATTTATATGGTTAATGATCATGTTAGACATTCATATTTACTTGGGATTCATAAAATGAGGGATAATTCTACAACTCAAAATATTTATGAACTTGTCATCAAGACTTTGAAGGAAATTGGTGGTATGGATCATTTAATGATTGCGAAAACGTTGGTATGTATCGGAGCAGACAGAGCAACAATCATGCAAGGGAAAAGGAATGGCCTTTGTGTCAAACTAAAACTATAAACTTCATCATTTATGATCAATATTCATTGTATGGATCATAGAATGAATCTTTCATTTAAAATAGTAAGCAAGTTTCCATTGGTTTCAAAAGTGGAAGATCTTGTACATGAAACTCATGCATACTTTTGTCGTAGTCCCAAGCGATTTAAAGAGTTTCAACAATTTGTTGAGGGTGTTACAGATGGAAAAAATATACTAAAATATGTTGATACAAGATGGATCTTGTTGAATGCACCAAATCAAAGACTATTTATTGAGTACCAATCCTTAGTAGGGGTGAGGTATGAACATCACTTCAGTGTAGACAAAACTGAAGATATTCTCTTTCGATTAACTGATATAGAGACATTATTAACATTGACTGGAATTCTTCCTATGCTTTATGAAATGAATGTCCTTGTGAAAATGTCTCAGAGTCACACAATGTATATTGCAGAATACATACATACAAGAAAATTAACATGTCTTCAATTGGATAATTTGTATACGATGCCATAATCTTTCACAGGTCCAACATTTAGAGGTTGAACTACTATCATCGATATAGAAAACATTGAAAATTATTTGAAGTTTGATGGAAAATGAATACTATGTATGGAAATGCGCGGGTATATGGTTCTGTTTCATTATGTTAGAAATATGTGATGAATCATTGAAGAGTTCCATGTGTCAAGAGACCAATTCAACAATGTTGTGATTTTAGTGAAGCACAACTTGATAGAAATTGCAAAAACACTAGCATCAGAGATAAGGGAACGATTTCCTCAAGATGAATTATTGGAGACCATGTCTATGGTATACCCTCAATATTGAAACCCTGAACACAATAGAGAGGCTAAAAGAGTTGACTTTTTAGCAAAATTAAAAATTTAAGTGCACCAATTTGGCAAGAATCACAATGTACAAGGAGAAGAGATTGAAGGTATATTAGATTCATCAAATTTGTATCAACAAGCCAATATCGTTGGTCAAACAATGTTAGCTCAATATTGTGGTTTGGAGAAACGTCTAGAACATGGTGCAATAACAAGATTATGGACTAAATTAGGTGAAAGCCAATACCTAGAAGAAAACATGTCAAAATATTTCAAATTAGCAGATTTATGTCAAACCATGATTTTGGGATTGATGGAGGATGAGAGAATGTTTAGTGCACTACCATTCTTGAAGTCAAATTGAGGAACAAGATTGATAAACATATGGATATATGTTTAATATTATATGTAACGAAGTATGACATAAACAATTTTCCATTCGATAGAGCACTAGCTCTTTGGCGATCAGATTGTGATAGAAGGGGAGAATACAACACAACAAATTCCTCTAATGTACTTGATATGGAAGATAATATTTTGGAGGGTCATAATAATAGTTCATCTATAGATTTTCATGTTCATAATATAGAAAATGAGGGTCGACATGTTGATGTGAACTAGGATATTAATATACCCCAAGATGCTATCTAAACCAATATACATGAGTGGACTCTTATTTTGACTTACATGTTCCATTGATGATTGGAGTTGTATAAATAATGAATGGAATGACACATGTGATGTGATTCTTGTTAGTTTATTGACTTAATTGTTCCTCTATTTTTGGAGTATATTGGAAAAAGGTAATTCTTTATGGGAGCAAAATTACCATCTGTAAATTTGAGATTGCATTTAAGGTAAAAATAGGTTCTATATTTTGTATTAAATAGTGTAACATTGAAGCTACATTTATTTGATCCAAGTTATTTTAAGTTTGATGGTTTGATATTTAACTAAGACATTCTCTTTTTCCTATCTGTGACAGGAAATGAAGCTGGCATTTGATGAATTTGAGACCTGTCTCTTCACATAGATAGTGTCCTAGTATTAAAGACTAAATAACTAATTAACATGACTTTCGCTAAGAAAGAATGGTCTCATTCAAGACTCAAGTGCATGAAACTTATTGGATTTGTAACTTTGATATCTTGGCAAATTTTAATGATTTGTTTGTTGTCATTTGGACCATTTTTTCAACTTTTGAAGTTTGGTTTTATTTTGATTAAAGATTGTGTTAGTCCCTTGAATGCTTCTAGTTCTCATTTGATGCCTGACTTAAGCTTGAGCCATTTTTAGTAGCTTGATTGGTTTATTTAGAATATATTATGTTTATTTATATTTTCTTTGAGAAGACATGTTGGTATTCATAAAAGGAATGAACCATGAGTTGCTAAGCGAAGAGAAAAATGGTCTATGTACTGGCCTACTAGATTCCTA
>ML807732.1:70054-84297 GCA_009831015.1 Picea engelmannii | reverse complement strand
TTTTTCAGGGTTTTTCCGGAAAAACCCATGATTTTTTACCGTAACTTATTGTTCTATTTTTTGAGTTTTTATTGTGATGGATGAGGGACCAAAGAGTTCATAGGGTGATTAGATGGCTATTTCCTCTCAAACCCTCAAATAAATTCTACAAATTAATGAATCATTCAAAGTCCAATTGTATGACACATTGGATGACTTTGTAAATGACCTCACATACAGACTCAATGATAGTTTTCATAGTATTCAAGATTCATTGGATAGCATGCAGGAGAGATTTCTTATGGCGGACATCAGGGATGAATATAAACAAGAAATATATGCTTGGTATGATTTTGATGCTGATTGCGATGATTGGTATATGGATAGTTGTCATTTCTGGGATGACAACCACTTCCATATTTTATTTGATGACTCTACTCCACCTTCTATAGAGAACATCAACGTCCCATGTTAGGAGCTAGTTATGATTACCAGCATCCAACCTGCATATTCTATAATGGTATTGTTTCTTCCAGATTCATCTTTGACTCTTTCCCACTATGTGGATGGATATTCTTATTTGGATCCACATGATATGTGTTAATATTGAGAGCATCATTTTTAGTTGGTTATTGGGTGCCGATATCTTCTGCGTGGAGTTCACATGAACACTTGGACATGGAACCTCGGTTCACAATGGAAGTTGAACTACTTCAGCATGATGGTTTTCATTTCTCCATGGGACCCTGGTTCTCTAGTCTACTTTAGTACTATTGTCCACACTTATCCATGGGACCCTAGTATATGGTTGTACATCAAGCATTGAGGACAACACTTTCATAAGGGGGGTGGAATGTTAGGTAGTTAGAGAGGTAGTAGGGGGGACTAGAGGGCCCATAGTTATAATAGTAAAATCCATTCAATGTAAAGTGGACTAGGTCCACTATATTATTAAATAATGTCCACTATGGTAGTTAGATATAATAAATATAAGAGGACTTCTTAGAAGGTTCTACTTCTAAAAGATTCCTCCTCTAGAATGTTCTTAGGTGATGGTAGAACTATATAAAGGGGTTCAAGAAATGTAATGAGACATGAAAATAATATTTTGTTTGGATCTAAAGCTCATTAGAAGGAAGCCCCCTCGAAGAGGCAAGTGAACAAGAGAGGATCCCTTCCATAATATGATCCATTATATGGTGTTGTCTTACCTCAAGGGTTTGATAGTAATAAAGAAGATTTTGCATATTGTTCTTGTATATCTGTTGTGGTGATTTTGTATTCAGTATTTGGTTCTTAACAAATGGTATCAGAGCACTTTCCTTGACAAACATTGTGGGCAAATATTTTTTATTTTTGCAGATTTCTTTTTCAGAGAAGAAAAAAGAGGGTCGTGACATTCCATAAAATTTTGGTATATTTATGTGAAAAATTTGCAGAAACAGGTTGTATATTTTATTTCCTCTCATAAAAACACCCAAGTTGAAAAAACAAATCGTCTGAAACAGAGTCCGGGAAGTCAAGATATTGAAGTTTTAAAATCTGCAAATTTTCAGGATTTTTTCTGCGGACAATGACGTGATTTTTTAAAATTTTTGTAGCATCTAGAGGCCAAATTTACCCAAAAAAATTACATATCTGAGTTCCTCTCACAATTTCACCCAATTTAAAAAAAAATATCAGCTAAAACGGAGTGTGGGAAGTGAAGTTATGAACATTTTAAATTCAACAGTTTTTTAGGGTTTTTCCAGAAAACGCCGCGATTTTCTGCAGTAATTTATTGTTCTATTCTTTTGGGTTTTTTCGTGACAGCGATGGGACTATAGAGTTCATATATTTTCATAGGGTTCTTAGATGGATATTTTTTCTCAAACCCTCAAATAAATTCTACATATTACTGAAGCATTCAAAGCTCAATTGTTTGATAGATTGGATGACTTTGTAGATGGCCTCAATGATAGTTTTCGTAGTATTCAAGATTAATTGGATAACATGCGTGAGAGATTTATTATGGCGGACCTCAGGAATGAATATAATTAAAAAATATATGCTTGGTATGATTTTGAGGCTGATTGCGATGATTGGTATATGGATAGTTGTCATTTCTGGGATGACAACCACTTCCATATTTTATTTGATGACTCTACTCCACCTTCTGTAGAGAACATCAATATCCCACATCAAGAGCTAGTTACCAGCACTCAGCCTACATATTCTACAATGGTATTGTTCCTTCCAGATTCATCTTTGATCATCTCCCACTATGTTGATGGATATTATTATTTGGATCCACATGATATGTGTCAGTATTGGGAGCATCATTTTCAGTTGGTTATTGGGTGTTGATATCTTCCATGTGGGGTTCACATGAGAAATTGGACATGGGACTCTGGTTTACAATGGTGGTTGGAATACTTCAACATGGTGGCTTCCATTTTTCAATGGGACCCTAGTTCTCTAGTCTACTTCATCATTATGGTCCACACTTATCCATGGGACCCTGGTATATGGTTGTACATCAAGCGTTGAGGACAACACTTTCATAAGGGGGATGGAATGTAAAGTAGCTATAGAGGTAGTGGGGGGGCCCAGAGGGCCCATAGTGATAATAGTGGAGGCCATTCAATGTAAGGTGGACTAGGTCCAGTATATTATTAAATAAGGTCCACTAAGGTAGTTAGATATAATAAATGTAAGAGGACTTCTTAGAAGGTTCTACTTCTAGAAGATTTCTCCTCTAGAATGTTCTTAGGTGAAGGTAGCACTATATAAAGGGATTCAAACAATGTAAGAGGACACAAAGATAATTATTGTATTTGGAGCGGTAGCTCAATAGGAGGATGCCCCATCGAAGAGGCAAGTGAACATGAGAGGATCCCTTCGATAATAGGATCCATTGCATGGTGTTGCCCTACCTCAAGGGTTTGGTAATAATATAGTGTGGTTTCTTCTATATTGCTATGTGGATCTATTGTGTATTCAATATTTGTGGTGATCATATTTGTAGATCTATTCAAGTTCTTAACATATTGTTACAATGTTGAGAGACCTGAGTTCCCAAACAATTATTAAAGGGTCGGTATGCCCAATAAATGTAATGTTTTGATCATTATTAATAATAAATACATCGTTGACTGCTAGACGGACAAGGACTAGAGTTGTAGGGGGCTATGATTCCACAAGAGAGGGGGCTTGAGGGGCTAAATGCTTATTCCTATTTTAATTACCCCTTTTTGTCTAAGGGAGGGGATCGGTTACGTGAGATTCTTGGGAAAGGTCAGGAGGTTCTTGATTTCCCCATGAAGTTATTTAAACCCACCTCTGGTCTGATGGGGGGGTTCAAATGATGGCTTGTTCGTTGATTTCCTATACGTTCATTCATTTCCCTCATGCACATTCATGCACCCTCTTACTCATTCATTGATCCATCCTCATCCGCGTCTTGGCTTGGGAAGGGGAACCGAACTACTGAAGAATTAGCCACGAGATAGTTGGTTGTAATGGTCATTGGTGCAATCCAGCCATGACCTAGGGGCCTACATGTATGAGATGTGTTGGCCTGTGCCCTTTTTTTCTCACCACTGCAAGCCCTAAGAGTTCCAACATTGAGATTTTGGACTAGTTGTGTTGGAGGCCTTGGAAAACAAGGAAAAGGACTGCTTGAGGGACTGTGTGGCAGAGAAGGGTGGAGGTCCATTCTCTTGGGGAAGTACAAGTTGGGTAGAAGAGAACTCGGTACTGGGATTGTTGTAGGTGTTGGGAAACCTGTGAGAGCTTGAGAGCTGATTGGTTTGGGAACCCAAGTACACTCTGGAACTGTCCTTGTGGATTCATAATCCTAGCTTGGGGGTGACACTATTGTTGAGATTTGGAGCAGTGGTGTCTACGGTTGGGTGGAATGTCCTTGGTCTGCAACCAGTTGGTGTCATCTTTCATAAAGATAAGTTCTCTTTGTTTTGATATTATTATCTATGTATGAATGTATTTCCGCTATGTATTTTAATTATCATTTAACAAAATCTTATATTATGCATGCTTGTTGGATATTTCTATGCATGCCATTAAATCTTGTATCTTGTGCATTCTTATTAATTAAAGAAGGTATCGGTAAGAATACGAAGTCCAAGCGTGGGCTTGAAGGTAGCATTCCTTGGCCTGTGGGTGGCTGGGGATGTTATAGATTGGTATCAAAGCTTCTACTTGAAACACCAGACTGGTATGGGTCAGGTTTGTTGGTTTGAGTCTCATAGTCGAGATCGAACTCTGACCACAAAGTTGAAAATCTCAGGAGGAATGGCATTGCAGAAGCTATGCAGGAGTTAGATCGCCAGAGACCTATTGTAAGGGGTTTGAAGGATCATGATCATCCCCTTCGAATTTGGGAGCAATCGCCATTGTAGGATCAGGAGAGATCCAGGATCGTTGGATTGGAGGACAGGTGAAAAAGGGTCATTCGATGAAAAGGAAGCAAGGGATAAGGTCACATCCATCAGATCCCATTAGAGAGAGAGATCAACGAACATGAGGCATTGCAGGGAACCAAGTTGCACTGGAGATAATTTCCCAAGGAGGTCCCGCAATGCAAACCACTATTTCACCAAGGGGTTATATGTTAGCATCAAGAGAATTACAGGGAAAAAAGTGGGTTACTCCCAATCATTGATGCGTGCCCCCGCAATTTGAAAGGTATGCAGTGATGTGACTTGTTAGTACTTGAGAGAAAAACCTCTGAAGAGAAAAAGTAGGCGAGGACTGTCAATTTGTAGGAGGACACACGTCAACTGATCATGTGCTCCGGGTGAAAGCATTCTAGGAAAAGGCAAGCAGGAGAAGTTGAGAATTGAAATTTTTGGAACCAGGAGATTCGAAGTGAATCTCAACCGTCCGATTAAGGAGGAAACATGACAAAAATCCACGCGCTTTAGGGGAAAGAGAAGGTTGAGAGTTGAGTTCTCCGAAGTACGAAGACCTGAAGAAAGCGTAGTCGTTGATCTGTCGAGGGCCACACGTCAACAGATCCAGGGCTTAAGATAAAAGCTAGTGGGGCTAGACAAGTTTTGAAGTTTTATATTTCCAAAGTCCAGAGTCCTGAAGAAATCGTATTTTTTGATCCGTGGGAGACACACGTCAGTAGACCACGAACTTCAGATAAAAACAATTCAAAAAAAAAGGTTGAGGTTTGAGATTTCCAAAGTCTGAAGTACTGAAGTAAAACATAGTCATCCGATCCAGGAGGACACATGGCGATAGATTGGCCAGTTTGGGAATGCGGAGTTCGGGAGAATTGGATGTGTGCTAGTATGGAAACTCCCAAAGTCCCGAAGCCTGAAGAGCCAAAGTGATGGGGCACAATGACGTCAATAGGAGGTGATGTGGAACCAGGAATTTCCGAAGTGATGTGGCTTGTGGACATCACCAGGGATGATGTGGACACATGGGATGTGTGCCACGTGTCAGTAATTTTTTATCATTTGGAGTGTTTAAAATTTAGTTAGAACATGACACGTGTCACCCGCCTGATTGAGCCAGGTGTCTACTTCCATTATTTCTCCACGTGGCGACAGATCGTGCAGTATGGAGACTAGGCACTCCGAAGGGGAAAGATGTGATAGGTTGCATTGGGTCGAAAACTCCCAAAGTCTCGAAGCTCGGATTACATATCGATCGTAGATTCCAGAAGACACACGTCGAGGGATCGTCGACTTCGGGTGAAAGCACTCTAGGAAAAAGTGTTGGAGGAAGTTTTCAAACTTTCGAAGCCCAAAGAGCCAAAGTGATTCACAGTCGTTGATCGGTGGGAGGACACTCATCAACAGATCATTAAATCTGGGTAAAAGGGTTCCGGGCAGAGGCAAGAAAGGAAAGTTGAGACACGCGAAGTGAAGATTCCTGAAGTGGATCTCGATCGTTGATCATGAAAGAGGATGAGGACCGTTGATCCAGTCCTGGCCGAAAGTTCCGAAGTCCTGAAGCTTTGGACAAGAGATTTTTCAGCTAAGCGCAGGGTCATGACCGTGGTTATATGCAGATTGAGAGCCGAGGGAAGGAGGGTTAAGGGATGAATTGGTTGTCCTCGAGATAGAAAAGTTCTAAGGAATGATTTAGCCACAGTTTCTAGTCGTGGTCACCTGGGAAGGTGGTTTGAAGGAAGCACCTATCGAGGGTGAAATTTTGTGTCAGCCAAGGATTAAAGGACACTGTTATTTTCGAAGAATGGGATATGATCTCCATGAACAAGAAAAGAGAGACCTGTAGCATGGTTTGGCAATTGTTTCTATCATATGTGTAATTCTAGCAAAATGGTCACTTGCACATTTTGTAGAATTAAGGGGATTAAGCACATCAACTTAGGATGCATATTGAGTAAATGGAAGAAGGCGAGGGAGCCTCCAATCATGATAAGGAGGATGAAGGCCATAACACCAGAGTTGGTAATGTAGAGATAGAGTCCAATGGATGCAAGGGAAAAGGAGAGAAGGAAATGTTAAAAGAAATGGTAAGAAGCCCGAAGATGGAAGTTTAGAGCTACAAAGAACACAACAAGAGACTGATGAGAGAGAAAAGTTAGATAAATGCTCGAGTGTTGCAGAGCTTAAATCAGTTGCAGAGACAAACGAATAAGGGATCAAAATTGAGACAAGAGGAAGAAGGCAGGTTCCATGAAAGAAGGGATGATCGTGGAAGAGTTGGTTATTCCATGAGTGCTAGCAGAGCTCCTGGACACCACTCACCTTCTTACTTAGAAAGAAATTTTTATGCATCGAAAGATCTCGTAATAAATACAGAGGTGTCTCCTGTCAGGCACCAAAGAAGGAAACAAGAGGTAGATAGTTTGCAAGGAGAGCTGAGAAATCTCAAGCCATCTTCCTTTGGGGGTGAAAGAGAAAGGGAAGATGATGCTGAAGAATGGTTGCTTGGGCTCAGGAGATATTTCCAGTTGCATAACTATTCATCCAACCTAGAAGCCAAGATTGTCAGCTACCATTTACATGGTAAATCTGCAATGTGGTGGGACCAACTGAAGCAAGTGGAACATGTTAATGAAAGTAGGATCACTTGGAAGAAGTTCAAGAATTACTTCCAGAAGGAGTACCTCTCAGAGAATTTCTATGACAAGAAAATGCAGGAGTTCTTTGAAATCAGATTGGGAAGCATGACTATGGCAGAGTACGAGAAGAATTTATTGGGATTGTTAAAGTATGTCATGTTCATTAGTGATGAGAAAGCAAAAATACAGAGATTTCTAAGTGGACTGCCAACCTTTTATAAGGAAAATATCAAGTATGATGAACCCAAGACCTTGATTGAGGCCATCAGGAAGGATAAATACATGTATGAACAAGGCCAGGGAAGAGAATCCCTATAGAAATATTGGAAGGACAAGAAGAATGTGAAGTTCGATCAGAGGAGGAAAGGATTCAAACCTCCCTTCAATAGGAATGAGACTAATAGAAATCATCAAGATCAGTATGCTAAGGGAGATTTCAAGAAAGAAGATTCCTTGGGAAAAAGGGGAAGACCACCAATCCAATGTTGGGGATGCAATGAAGATCACTTGTACAAGGATTGACCACATAGAAAAGACAGAGTGAGGATTGTGCACAACATCCAAGAGGCTACAATAGTCGAAGATATGGGAAGAATCTATGCAACTTTAAATGATCGACAAGCAGAGTACCAGTCCAATATGATCAAGGTGGAAGGTAAGATCATAAATCAACCTATTGTTATTTTGATTGATTCAAGAGAAAATCATTGCTAAATTGATCCTAAGATAGTGGATAAATTATAGTTGGAGAAAAGTAAACTTAGAAAATCAAGTTTGGTTCAATTAGCCACTGGAACCAAAACAAGAATCCATGATATGGTCAGAAGTTGTTCCATAAGTCTTAATGGTGTGAATACTAGTATTGATATAAATATCATACCATTGGGGTCTTATGATATTCTAATTGGAATGGATTGGTTGGACAAGCATCATGTTGTCCTAGATTGTCATAACAAGACATTTACATGTATTGATGGAAATGGAAAACAAAGAACTGTGAAAGGAGTTCCAAGACCCATCTCTATTAGGGAGATTTTAGACTTAGAGCTAAAAATAATTTTTAGGAAAGGATGTCAATTGTATGCAGCTCATGTGGAAGAGCCAGATAATAAAAAGGGGCCAAGCCTTGAAGATTTCTCGGTGCTACGAGAATTTGAATATGTATTCCAAGAAATACCATTATTTCCACCTCGAAGGGAGATAGATTTCTCAATTGATTTGGTTCCAGGAGGTGCCCCGGTGTCAAAAACACCTTACAGAATGAGCACACCAGAGTTAAAAGAATTAGAAATGCAGTTGGAGGAATTGTTGAAGACAGGGTACATACGTCCAAGTGTTTCACCTTGGGGAGCATTAGTACTTTTTGTCAAAAATAAGGATGGAACCTTGAGGCTGTGTATTGACTTCTGACAGCAGAAAAAGTACACTATAAAGAACAAGTATCCTCTATCCCGAATTGATGACCTCTTTGATCAATGAAGAGGAGCAAAGATATGTTCAAAGATTGACCTGAGGGTAGGATACCATCAGGTAAGAATCAAGGAAGAAGACATTCATAAGACAACCTTTAGGACCAGGTATGGGCATTATGAATTTGTAGTGGTGCCATTTGGAATGACCAATGCACCAACTGTCTTCATGTGCTTAATGAATGACATATTCAGAAATTATTTGGATAAGTTTTTCATAGTATTCCTGGATGCCATAATTATCTATTCTAAGTCTAAAGAGGAGCATGAACATCACTTAAGACTGGTATTGCAAGTACTGAGAGAACATCAGTTGTATGCCAAGTTGAGTAAGTGTTCTTTCTATCAAAAATAGATCCATTACTCGGGACACATTATTTTAGAGCAGGGAATAGCAGTAGATCCAGAGAATATTGAAGCCATTAGGGGATGGCCAACACCCAAAAATGTGTTAGACGTCAGATCTATTATGGGATTAGATGGCTACTACAAAAGATTCATAGTAGGGTTCTCTAAGATTTCTCATCCCATCACTTCTTTGCAAAAGAAGGGAACTAAATTTCAATGGACACTCAAGTGTGAAAATAATTTTAATCTGTTGAAGGAATTACTTACTAGTGCACCTATGTTAAAGATTGCTGACCCAAATGAATTTTTTTTGGTATGTACAGACACATGTAAGAAAGGACTTGGGGGATTCCTCACGCAAAATGGACATTCCATTGGATATGAGTCCAGAAAGCTCAAGGAACATGAGAGGAACTATGCCACCCATGACTTGGAACTTGCTGCCATTGTTCACGCCTTGAGGATGTGGAGGTATTATCTCATGGGGAAGAAATTTGAATTAAGGACAGACCACATTGGCCTAAAGTATCTTTTTGAACATTTGACCTTGAATGTCAAGCAAACAAGATGGATGGAATTTTTAAGTGAATATGACTCTGATATCAAGCATATCAAAGGAAAGGAGAATAAAGTTGCCGATGCACTTAGTAGAAGAGTGCATCTCATGCATGGTACTGATGCTAGTATGCATCAGTCAGACTTGAAGAGAAGAATTTTAGATGGTCTTGTTACAGATCAACATTACCTACAGGTAATGGAAAACTTACAACAAGGAAATGTACAACAGAAAATAAAGGATTATGAGATAAAGGAAGACAGATTACTCATGCATAAAAAAAAGAATCTATGTTCCTAGTTCCGAAGAACTAAGGAATTTGGTACTAAAGGAAATGCATGATCTTCCTTATGCTGGACATCCCGGTTACTAGAAAACAATTACATCAATAAGAAGCCATTTCTTTTGGACAGGAATGAAGAAGGATTGTTTTTTATTACATCGCTCAATGTATGGAATGTCAGAAGGTGAAGGTTGAGCATAGGCACCCAGTAGGTTTGTTGCAGCCATTTCCAATTCCAGAGAAGAAATGGGAGTGATCACCATGGATTTCATCATGGGATTACCCAAAATGAATAAGCAACATGATTCAATCATGGCGGTGGTTGAAAAATTAACAAAGGTTGCTCACTTTGTGCCTGTGAAGACAACACATACAACGACAAATATTGCAGAAATTTTCATGAAGGAAATTGCTAGGTTGCATGGGATACCTAGGACAATTGTCTCGAATAGAGATACAAAGTTTACCTCCAATTTCTGGAGGGGATTGTTTAAATTATTAGCACAAATCTAATCTTTAGCACAACATATCATCCCCAGGCAGATGAGAAAACAGAGAGAGTCAATCGAATAATTGAAGACATGCTGAGAATGTATGTGATGGATAAGCCATCTAACTGGGAAGATTAATTACACTTGGTGGAGTTTGTATATAATAATGGATATCAAGCTTCATTGAGAATGAGCCCATTTGAAGCCTTATATGGTAGGAAATGCAATACTCTAGTGAGTTGGGACAACCCAACAAATAGAGTGGTACTTGAGTCGGAGTTTCTCAAGAACATGGAAGACCAGGTGGTAAAGATCAAGAAGAATTTAAAGGCAATTTAGAATAGACAAAAAGTTTATGCAGACAAGATCATGACATCTAGAGAATTTAAAGTAGGGGAGCATGTACTTTTGAAAGTGAAGCCCAAGAAAATCTCTTTGAAATTGGGTAGTTGTACAAAGATGGCGGCCAGATTCTGTGGTCCATTTGAAATATTGGACAGAATAGGGCCAATTGCATACATTCTTGCATTGCCTGCTTCCATGAATGTGCATAATTTATTTAATGTATCTTTACTAAATAACTATGTACATGATCCTAACCATGTTATTGATTGGAATCTGATTCAGGTAGAGACGGAGGGAGACTTTCAGGTTTAGCCAATACGGGTATTGGACAGAAAGGTAAAAATGCTCCGGAATCGAGTTATAGAGCTTGTAAAAGTTCAGTGGACCTGTTACGGTCCTGAAGATGCTACCTGGGATCATGAAGATGCCATGTGGGAAGAGTACTCATAGATTTTTGAATAAATTTGAGATTTTGATCTCTATTTTGTATATGCACTGAGGAAAGTGCCAAAATAAGGGGGAGGGGATGTAACACCCCGGGTTTTGAACCCCCATTTTAAATAATGTATTTTTACAATGCTGAGAGGTTCGAGTGCCCAAACAACTATTAAAGGGCCAGTATGCCCAAGAAATGTAATTTTTTGATCATAATTAAAAATATATACATCGTTGGCTGCTAGACGGACAAGGACTAGAGTTATAGGGGGCTATGATTCCACAAGAGAGGGGGCTTGAGGGGATAAATGATTATTCCTATTTTAATTACCCCTTTTTGTCTAAGGGAGGGGATCAGTTACATGAGCTTCTTGGGGAAGGCTAGGAGGTTCTTGATTTCCCCACGAAGTTACTTAAACCCACCTCTGGTATGATGGGGTGTGTTCGACTGATGGCTTGTTCATTGACTTACTGTATGTTCATTCATTTCCCTCACGCACTTCCATGCACCCTCTTACTCATTCATTGATCCATCCTCATATGCCTCTTGGCTTGGGAAGGGGAACCGAACCATTGAAGAATTAGCCACAAGATAGTTGGTTGTAATGGTCGTTGGTGCAATCTAACCATGACCTAGGGGCCTGCATGTCTGAGATGCATTGGCATGTGCCTTGTTTTTCTCACCACTGCAAATCCTGAGAGTTCCAACATTGAAATTCTGGACCAAATGTGTTGGAGGTCCTAGAAAATAAGGAGAAGGACTGCCTGAGGGACTGCGTGGAAGAGAAGGGTGGAGATCCATTCTCTTGGGGTGGTACATGCTGGGTAGAAGAGAGTTGGGTACTGGGATTGTTGTGGGTGTTGGGAAACCTGTGAGAGCTTGAGAGATAACTAGTTTGGGAACCCAAGTGCACTTAAGAACCCTCCTTGTGGATTCATAGCCTTGGCTCGAGTGTGACAATGTTGTTGAGATTTGGAGCAGTGGTGTCTATGATTGGGTGGAACATCCTTGATTTGCAGCCAGTTGGCGTCATCTTTCATAAAGATAAGTGCTCTCTGTTGTGATATTATTATCTGTGTATGAATGTATTTCCGTTGGGTATTTTAATTACCGTTTAACTAAATCGTAGATTATGCATGCTTGTTGGATATTGTTGTGCATGTCATTAAATATTGTATCTTATGCGTTCTTATTAATTAAAGAAGGTATCAGTAAGAAGACAAAGTCCAAGGGTGGGCTTGAAGGTAGCATGCCCCGAATTGTGGGTGGCTGGGGATGTTACAGTTCCTTTCATCTGTTGTTGGGTGCATGAATTTTGATTTTTTCCAAACAATGGGAAAATTTAGTTTTTTTAAGTACGTCACAACCATGCCTCCTCGACGACAAAATTTCTAGGCAATCTACTTATTTCTTCATAACTTAAGTTTTCACCAATTTAAAATTTAAAATTGAGTGAAATTTTAAGTGTAAAAAAAAAATGGCGCGATGTGTTTAAGGCTCTCGGCTTGCACCACGTATGGTGCGACCCGTAAATTTGCAAGGTGAACCACGTACCTTCTTACATCTATCGGTGGTGTGTTGGTAAACATAAATGCACCGACACATCCATTTAATGATGCACCGAAGAAAATCATTTAACTAGTGGGGAAGTGTGTCAAAGTATAGGTAACGCACTAGGGCGTTAAAGTACATAGTGCACCGCCCTTATCAGATATATTTTTGTGATGTATGTTGGTAAACATGCGCACTGGCGCGTTCATGTTTACCATATGCACTGTTGAGAAATGTAACATTGTGTTGCGGTGCACCTAGTAAGTTTTTGGGTGGCACCATGCGTAGTGTGATAGTAACGGCCAGAACACACCGTAATAAAGTTCCATACTTGAAAATTTGTTAAAGTTTACGTGATGGTGTGACTATTTAAGTTACACGCACCGGTGCATGTAGGGAACGTATATGCATCACGTTTTTTTGCTAATTTTAAATAATAGTTTGTCTACTTTAACATTTTAATTTGTTTTTTGGTTTAATCGGTGCGTATGATAAAAGTAACGCACCAGGGTGTATTTGTTGTAATGTATCACCCCGATGCGGTACTGTTTTCCAATGTACTGCATAACACAATAGAAACTATTTTGTTCGGTGCGTTAGTTTACACTGACGCAACAGTCACAGTGCTCACAATATATAAGGGCGCATCGTCGACGGTGCGTGACTATTTTTTTGGTGCAACGTTAATGCAATTATCTTATTTTTTTAAGGAAGTTATTTTTCTGTATTTATAGATAAATTTACCATTCAATAGATTTTTTTTAACGTTTTATGTATGAGTAAGGCTAATGTATTTCATTTGTTAATCATGTAAAGACGTGAGCGAAGAGAGAAGTAGTAGCAACAGGAGCAGAGGGTGGACCTGTACAATGTTGTACGAGAATGGGAGGCAAGGGAGAGGGAGGAGGATTTGTACCCTCACCCTGTTACTCCAGTGACTCATGCTCTCTTGAGGGATGTAGGCCTCCTTAAGTATGAGGAGGCTACATCCCTTAAGGGTCACTTCAGGTTGTTGGTGCATCTGATATGTCGACGGGATGTCCATCGACAAGATTTTTTGTATGGGTCTGGATCAGTGGTACCATACCACTGAGGAGGATATTTACTTTATCACTGGGCTATCCAGAAGAGGGGAGGATTTTCCCTAGTTTTCAGATGTCCCAATAGATATTTCCATTGAGAGTCATCTCATGTACTCTCAGTGATATATTGGGGTTGAGGTACTATCCCCAGTTGATTATCAGGTGTTTGGTAGACAACTGAAAATTGCCTCTTTCGGTGCAGAAGAGGTTAGGTGCCTCTCACTCTTAGTGACTACCATATCAAATTTTACCAGTGATGGGAAGTGCATTAGCTTCCCACTTTTGTATTATGTTGATTTTTTGGTACAATGGCCATGGTGTATCAGATGATCTACCATTTTTTTATGACAGTTTTGTATAGTGCTTGACAAATTTCAGACTATGATACGTGGGAGGTTGAAATTCCCATTTTCCTCAGAGTTGTTTTGATTATTTTTTGAGAGGTTTCCAGAGACGAGGTTGATTTTTTTCTATCAGCCTTCCAGGCTGAGGACTCATGTGTGGATGCACATGTGGGGGGAGATAATTCCCAAGAGGGGCCAAGCAAAGTTTCTATCCAGGATTGCGTCTGGCGCACTAGGGCTACTAGGCAGTGCGGAATATCACATGTTTTTCATGGTGTTGTGTCCTTATGCGGGTTTGGATTGGGGAGGTT